>MDKI01230890.1:0-7500 GCA_005239505.1 Nicotiana paniculata | reverse complement strand
TTCTTTTCCTTATACATCACATCCACAAGAAGCATAAACTCTGAGTCTTCCCAAAACCTGCACATAGACTGATAAGGCAAAATATAGCACACATTCAACAAGTTCTTTGCTCTATTTACCCCTGATATTTTCTTTTCTTAGAAATAAATGATCCACCAATGCACCAATAACCAGAAACTGCACAAGCATACAACCACGTAATCCAATCATAGACAGCGGGATCTCCCACTTAGCTTTAAGTTACCATCACATAATGTAGAACCCACAAAGATTCCTCCTTCTCAATTACCATGACCCGCAAAATTTCTTGTAGTTTCTTGTTAAACTTTTCATGAACATACCGAATTATCATCCACAATCGCACATTCGACCTTCTGTCGGGTAGTAAGTAGAATTCTTCTTAGAGAGTTCATCAAAATCTTGCAATCACTAACCTGCTAACAGGAGATAACCCACCTGTAGAAATTCCATACCAACATCTTCCAATGACGGTGCACTGGGCACCTCCACCGCGAACTCAGTAAACCCTCCCGAGCCCATGCTCGCCCACCAGATGTACAAGTCTATTCATTCCCCATTGGCGTCAACTTAAAGTCCGATGATACGTTCCAAACTCGAAGTCACGTTGCATCCAAATCAATAATCAAGTTTTCACACCCCTCTTCATTTCAAGAGAACTCCTCTTTTCCATATTCAATCTTCCTCAGTACAGTAGCCACCATCCCAAATAAAATCCATAGACCAAATCACCTTCCACCACGATTCCCAAATTTCCCTAAACTTTCTCAAGGCAAGTAGCTTTCCTGCCACAGAATCCATATTCTACTATGCCACTCCCACTTCGGTTAAACCACCTCCTTTAAGCAACTCCTCGGCCTATGCTCTTCATACTTTGACCTGCTAGTAATTCAAGCACCGCAAGACACCTCCCTCATGTCCTTCCTCATTCTTCGATACCCAATAGTTGCCTCAAATCAAAAGCCATACATATAGCCCCCGAACTAATAAATTGCTACCAACTCTAAGCCTCATCGCAAATCATCTTTCTCGAGCCATCAGCATTAGAAACACCACATCACAAATGAGAATTCCACCACGCTTGAAAATATTGAGTCTCATTACTCCATCAACCAAAGTCAGAACATCCATAGTTTGATTGCCTTTCCTCCGCTAGAATTAAATGCCAAACCTCTAAACCACGCACTGAAGAGATACTCCTTCCAAGTCATCAACTACTTCGACACATAAATAAGCACCCTATCATTACACCAACACTGTGAGATAATAATGCATGAACATCATAGAAATCTGTGCATAGACTCAAAACCATAGGAAGTACAGATACTGAGCTAAAACGACAGAACATCCTTCCGCAATGCGGCGATAATAGCCTACCCAAATATGCAGGGAAAAACACCATGCACCACGTCTGCAGTACCACTACAACTCCTTGATGCCCAATTGATAACAAGCGCTTCATGTCCCATGAGATTGAGTAGGAAGGAAATAAAGGAATAATCCTAAAAGGAATCAAATTGTACAAGGAGGAATCAAGAAGGGAAGTGTTCCTAACAGCCTTGTAGCCTCTTGAACATAAGTACAGATTTCCCCATACCGATCTGCAAAACTCTACTAGACTGGCTCATGACTCGTGAGACCCAAGTGAACCTAACGCTTTGATACCAAGTTGTCACAACCCAAAATCCACTATACGTCGTGATGGCGCCTAATGCCGTCGTCAGGAAAGCCAACGGTGATCGATCAACTTAATTACTCATTTTGATTAATTTAAAATCATAATTCCCATTAATTAAGTAGTATAAAAGCTAGTACTCGTAGAAAACACGTGATTTTATTTCCTAATTCCTATATAAAAATATAAATTTCAAGGGGAAATGATAATAATTACATGAACTACAATAATGAACAGCCAGTAGGAACCCCCAAACTTCGGTGTCACAAGTGCATGAGCATCTATTAAGGAGTACAATAATAATACAACAACCGTCTGGAATACAAGTTAGACAGGGAATATAAATAACTCTAATGGAGACTCTATATGTTACGAATCGTAACAAGGAAATGCATCTCAACGTAAAGTCCCCACATAAGTCGCGCCTCTGCACCCAAAGGACCATCGAAAATATATATACCTGCATAATAAGTGCAGCAAGTGTAGCATGAGTACGTAAATCAACGCGTAGCCAGTAAGTATCTAGCCTAACCCTAGAGAAGTAATAATGAGGGGTCAACATCGACACTTACTAGTGGTCCAATAAGACAAATACAGTAAGAAGTAAAAAAATATGGAGCAAAGCGGATAAACGGTAAGAACAAATATAAATACAAGGTACAATCCTTCTCTGAATGGTAAACTCAAGTTCTTGCTAAGCAGTTACATTCTCAACTGAACTATATATAGTAGGGACCTCACCAGATTGGTCATCACAACTCAAATTAGGAAAAATACACGATGTGTTGGTTTCTTGTCAGATATTACGTAAGATGTTGTTGAGGCGAACGGCCCGATCCACAAGAGTGTTTTATAGAAATGTCGTGGCGAACGGCCTGATCCCATCATATTGTGTGCACTACCGAGGGTCGAACGACATGAACCATAGATGCATCTAGTATACTGTTGAGGTGAATGGCCCGCTCCCATGAGAATACGAAGCTTTAACGGGTCCTTGACCCACTCACGAGTAAACGTCTGAGTTATGAATTTTAAGGAAAACTTATCGATGAAAATGCATAGCGCGGGAGAAATTTGTAAGAGGATATTTCGCGTCTAATCATGAAGCCCGTCAAATATCTACAATAGCAAGTCTATCACTCTACGCAACTCTAGTCTCAAGTCGTAATGCGAAATAAAGGAATTAAACGAGCAAAGATAACTCATATAGTACAATTATAGCATGGCATGAACCTAAATCTACCCCGACAATAACATGAATTTAGCTACGTACGAACTCTTATCACCTCATGCGTACGTAGCCCCTGCAACAAGTAGCATATCTCAAATACATCACCTAGGGGTAGTTTTCCCCTCACAAAGTTAGACAGGAGACTTACCTCGCTCTGAAGTTCCATAACCGTCTCCAACGTCTCCCTAACACCTCGAATCGATGGCCATCATTCCAAAACTAGTCAAACAACGTGCAAACCAATAAAAATATACCCCAATACATATAATTTAACAATTTATAATGATTCCCAACTCCACTCAAAAAGCCAGCAATGTCAACCCTCGGGCCAACGATCCCGTATTCTGCAAATTTTTGAAGATAAACTTTACCCATAACATTACGAACTCAAATATATAATTTATTCCTAATTCCTTTTCCAAAATCGTGGTTAAAATCCAATATTATCAATTCTAGGTTTCCTACGAAAATTCCATAATTTTTCTAATTTTTCCTCCTAAAATCCATATATAAACCATATGCTTAGCTCACAGCAAGTGGGAAATTACTTATCTTGTATTGCGTGATGGAAGCCCCTCAAAAATTGCCCAAAAACCGAGCTCCAAAATCCCAAAAGAAAATGACGAAATGACCAAGTTCGATCCATTATGTTCTATCCAGTTTCGCTTCTGCAGACAGAATCCTCGCATATGCGACGTTGCTTCTGCAACCATAAATATGCATCTACCAAGTCCACTGGTCAGCAGCCCCATCGCACATGTGGACTCCTTCCCGCTTCTGCGCAACCGCAGGTGCGAAGCCATAGTCGCCTCTGCGCTCCAGCTCGCTTATGCGACCACTTTGTCGCTTCTGCGAGTCTGCAGAAGTGTTCCATTTTCCTCTTCCGCAAAGCCTTCCCCAACCAGCCTTCTTCCTTTTTGCGATGCAATTCTCGCTTCTGCGAAGTCGCTCGATCACACCATCAACCAGAAATTCCATCATTTTCTTAGTCCAAAAAATGATCTATTAACCATCCGGAATCCACTCGAGGCCCTCGGAACCTTAACCAAATATACAAACACATCCTGAAATGCAATACAAACATAGTCAGGGCCTCAAATCACACCAAACAATGTCAAAATTACGAATCATGCCTTGTATCAACTTATAAATTTTCAGATTTCCAAATTCTATATCTTTTGCCGAAACGTACCAAATCAATCCGGAATGACTTCAAATTTTGCACACGAGTCATAATGATATAACAAAGCCATTCCAAGACTTAGAACCCCAAACGAACATCGATAACACAAAAGTCCACTTCAAATCAAACTTATGAAATTCTTAAACTTTCAAAAATGCCAACCTTCCATAATATGCACCGAAATGGTCCTAGACCACCCGATACTCAACCCGAAGATAAGCTCAAGTTCTAAATATTTATGTGAACATGTTAGAACCTTCAAATCCCGATTTCGAGGTCTTTTGCTCAAAATCCAAACTGTTCTTCCAACTTAAAGCTTCCGAAATTAGAATTTTCCATCTGAATCGACTCTCAACTTCTCGAAATTCAATTCCGACTATGCGTACAAGTCATAATACATTAAGGGAAGCTACCCAAGGTCCCAAACCGCCGAACGACATGCTAGCTCAAAATGACAGGTTGGGTCGTTACAATAGTTATTTGAATCTGATTTTTATGTGTGCAAGTAGGGTGGTACTGTTATTTGTTGAAAAGATGAAGAGTAGATATCTCTTATCATGAGAGTATGGTACTTGTTTGGATATTTTTACTGTTTAAAGGTTTTTTGGAGTATAATGCTCCTAGTACTATTCACAGTTGGTGAAAAAAATATTGTTTGGACAGATTTTATCAAAAGTTTGTCCTTCAAATAGTTAGAGCAGATTTTTGGTGAAAAATATGGCCTCTGTAAAGATTTTCAATTATGAATGCCTTGCCTCTTCTCCTATAAAAGACTACATCATCTTTACACGTTGGGGACATCTTAAAATTTAACACATTATGCACATCTTTAGAGTTGTGTGAATACACAAAAACTTGAGAGAAAAATTAGCAGGTGAACACATAACGAGTAAGCTCAAAGTTGTGAGTTTTTGGTTGAGTCTTCTTAGAGTGCAAAATCTTTCAGAAACATCTAAGATTCTTAGAGTTTGTTTTTGAGTTCCTTCTCTTGAAGAATCACTAGTTTTAGTGAGATTTCTAGGTTGTTTTAACACGGATTAACTGTTAGTTTATTATTGTTTTTGATGTCATTGTTGCTGGAATTTCTGTTTCATCCATCACTGATCTTCATTTTTTTCTTATCTAGGTATTTCTGACATGCTACTGTAATCTTTGAATTAAAAGTGAATGGAAATGAAGTTATTTGAGTCCCCTATAGTTTATTATAAGTTTGAAAGTATTCTGTTTATTGTATAATTTTGGTATGGAAGCATGCTTAATAAATATTTTGTAGTTTTAACTTGTCCTTCAAACTTTTAGTTGATACCATGTCTTAATATTTTTTATTTTTTATTTTGCTCTTAAGTGCTCCATTGATTTGGAGTCACTATTACTTTGTGCTTGTGAGAAATTGTTATGTTAAGCTAAGGAGGTTTATCGTGTTTTTCAATTGATATGTTCGTACTACATAATATTTTTTAGGCGAGCGTGTATAAGATGGAAACAGTGATATATATTGGAGTATCCATATCAAAAGAGTTCAGTTTCCTTCTGAGCTAATATGTTGTTTTGATTGTAAATTAGTTCCGGTGTAGTTTGGACTTTGGAAAAGGCTTATACCAGATTGTAGTTTGTTATATTCCTTAGTCTCATGAATGCTCTGTTTCACTAACTATCAAGTTGGTTCTTTGATTTTGCGTTTGAATTAGAAGCGGTGGTTGAGTCATGTTGTTGCTACGCATATGTCACGATCCAAAATTCATTAAAGGTCGTGATGGCGCCGGACACCACTGTCAGGCAAGCCAACACTAAATAGTTAATTAGATTCTCATTTTAATATTTTTGAAATCATTTCTTTTCCTTACATTTAGCAATAAATAATGAACTTCACCGAGTAAATAATAATGTCTTCAATCAATTTTCAAAACTAACTAATCCCATATACATCCCAGAACCTTGTGTCA
This sequence comes from Nicotiana paniculata, assembly GCA_005239505.1. Taxonomy (NCBI): domain Eukaryota; kingdom Viridiplantae; phylum Streptophyta; class Magnoliopsida; order Solanales; family Solanaceae; genus Nicotiana; species Nicotiana paniculata. The sequence continues at coordinate 1,450 of MDKI01230890.1, read as the reverse complement.
CAAGCGCATGAGCAATTTCTAGAAAATAAAATGTAATACAATAACCGTCTGGAATACAATTGGACAGTAGAGAAAATACAATACAATACAATACAATACAATACAATACAATACAATACAATACTCTGAAGGAGACTCTACTGGTTGCGGTCATCTCGAGAGGTGCAGCTCACCCAAGTCTCCGTATCAATCATGCCGCTGCGCCAAACTAGGCCACTAGACATATATGTGCATGTGCAAATAAATGCACAGCAACTGTAGTATGAGTACAAAAACAACGTGTACCCAGTAAGTATCCGGCCTAACCTTGAAGAGGTAGTGACGAGAGGTCGACTTCGACGCTTACTAGTGGTCCAAATATTGAAGTACCAAAATGTGCACAAGTATGAATTTTACAAGGTAATTTCAAACTCGATAAATAGGAAGCAGGTAAACAATTCCTTTAATAATAAGAGATTTTCCAAAGTTCATATTTCATCATTTAACAATTCATCTTAGGCCAAGGAAGAAATATCATTACTCGTAAATTTGCAAGGCAGATATACCAGCATGCGCAAATCATGCCGCGGACGTACGGCTCGATCCAACAAAATAATAAAATATGCACTGCCGAAGAGTAGAACGGCGCGAACCATAGATGCATCTATTAACCTGTCGAGGCGAACGGCCCGCTCCCATGAGAGTAGTGGAAAGTATCACCCCGATCGCGGAATATAATTGCGAAGCAGTTACATATAAATAAAGATTTATCCCGTTCGCGAATCATACATGCGATGCAGGTACTCATAGATACACACATTCAAACAGTCAATCAAGAATTCATCATGAAAACAATTATGCAGGAAATTTAAAATTTTCTCCTTTGACGGTTAAGAAAAATAATGTTTAATTTTTTGAAATTCATTTGCCAAGTTCGATATGATTTAAACATTTTAATTGACAATAAAGTTACAAGTACGGCAAGTAAGCATGCTTTTGGATCCTAGACTACCCGGACTTAATCATTATAGTAGCTACGCACGGACTCTCGTCACTTCGTGTGTACGTAGCCCCCCACAAACAGTATTACATAATTAATTATTTCACCTATGTGGACAATTCTCTCTTACAAGGTTAGAAAGGAGACTTACCTCGCTCTGAAGCCTACTTTTCGGTCAAAGATTATGCTCAAACCCTCAATTCGGTGCGGAACAATCCAAAACTAATGAAATAGTGTATAAACTAATCAACACATATTGAAAAAATCATATTCCAACTATTAAGGTGATTACCCAACCCTAAATGTAAGATTCCTAAAATTCACCCCCGGACCCACGTGACCTGAATTTTCGAAGAAAGTTGTTACCCATAACCTTATTAATTCAAATATATGATTTTTACCAAATTCCATAACCATTTTCGTGGTCAAATGTTATTTTTATACAAAACCTAGATTTTCATCTAAACCCTT
>ML355838.1:0-32272 GCA_005239505.1 Nicotiana paniculata | reverse complement strand
TCTCAATTCTTTATTCTGCAATAGAAAAGATAGTTTAATGTGTTTTCAATAACTCAAAAAAATTTCCTAGTGCAAATTGGAGCAGGAAGTTTTTGTTCGTTTTGTTTGTTTGTGATGGCTTGTAGGTTTTCCTGCAAAGCATGGATTGGATGCGCAAAAAAAATAAAATTCCAGCTCTTGCCAAAGAAAGTGGAACATTTGATCTCCATACCAGCCGCAACCAGCTTGGACATAATGCATGCGGAGACACAGAGTCTCAAGATCCATCTTCTCATCATCTGATCAAGAAACAAGCCTGTGAGAATATTTCATAGTTTGTCGCATCGAGAGCATCAAGTTTCAATCTAAAACCAATGGGAGAAGCAAGTCAAGAATCAAGGCAAGACTCTAGATGGCATTTAGATAGGAATTTTGCAACTCTTAGATTTCAAGAGTATGTAATTTTCTTTTCATTTTGATGTAATAGCCAAAACTGCGGATCGGAACCTCGACGAAACTTCACTCGGCTCTCTCTCTAAGCATACTCCATCACTCATCTTCCACTTGAACTACACGTGACCAAATTCCCTTATAACCCGGCATATGTAGGCGGCCTAAAACCAAGGCTCGGTCACATCCTTTTCTTTTATCTTCTCTTCCTTGTTAAATAATAGTGAGGTAAAAAAATTAGTTACCTTGTTCATTTTCTTTGCCTGAAAACTCTTCATGTTTCCAAGCAAAGAGGGGCATGCTGTGAACAACTAATTTTTGACCACTCTCAAATGTTGTACCATTTTAGTGTAAATATTCTTTTTTAGGCCTAATCTTGATGTTTTAAACTTTTATCTTACTCTTAGTAGATTTTATTTGAAAAATAAATAAATCCTCACATTCTTCAAGTACAATTTTATTTCTATTTATAATTTAAAAAAATCACAAATATAAATAATTAGAATTTTAATAAGTAAGTTATAGTATCTTTCTTAGTATCATATAAAGTACATGTAAATATTTAATTTTCCTATGTTGTAAGAAATATTGGTTATTCTTCTTATCTCATAATTTAGTTATCTTTTAAAATAAAAGACAAACAAAAAAAATCAAAATGAAGTAAAATAGCGTTAAAGTGATAAAGTTTGATTCATAACTTCTATGAAAAAAATCAGATTTTTACTTTAAAAAAAAAAGAAATTAAAAAAAATTAATAATAATAATAATTCTATTTTCCCCCCACCCCTCACGTCACTATGAACACACACATACCTTGGTTTCATTTAATTTTTAAATTGTTTTTAAAAAAAAAGGATAAATCTTGAAAGATTCAAAAAATTATTATCCTAACTACTCACCATAATCTCCTCAACCCTCCCCCTTGATTTTCTCATACTACACTCCCACTCCAACACAACATCACATTTGACCAACCACTTCATCCATCTTATTCTATAAATAGACAAGAGGAAAAAAAAAAACAGAAAAAGGCAAAAAAAAAAAAGAGAACTGACGGGTGAACAAGGAAAAAAGATAAGAAGACAAGTTGGAGGACAAAACAAAAAAACGAAAAAAAGAAGAAAGTAGAAAAGAAGGGAAGGAGGCAAAACAAAAAAAAAAACAAAAAAAAAAGAAGGGAAGAGTATCTGGGAGGAAAAGAAAAACAAATTGCAAGGGACAAAGGCACAAATATTAAAAGAAAAAAGTTCTTTAAGAGAAACGTTCTATATCTTCCAAAATAAAAATTTCTTACATAGAAATGATGGAGTTTGAATAAAGGTTTAGTTTCGAGCTTTGAGTTCGCATTACGGTTGCTGTTTTTCATCAATTTTTTGTAATTGCTGGATCTTCTTTATATTGTTGAAAGCTTTTACAAAGGTTCATATCCTCTATCTTTATATTTCGGTCTTCTAATTTTATATGTATTTATGTGTTGGTAACGTTTAATGTGATCTTTATCTTATTTAGAATTTTTTTAGTTTAGTTTTTTCCTTAGCTTATTTAAATCTTGATTTTAATGACATAGATAGTACGTGCAAGTGATATATGCTTAGTTAAATACCCATTTGTTACTAAATTTAATATTAATTATAAGAATTATTGTAGTATATAAGTAGTGGGTTGTTGATTATTTATCTTTTGTTAGTACTTAATTTCTTAGAGATTGTCAAGTTAAAAAAAGATAAAATTAATTTATTGTCTTCTCGTTGCATTGATTATGAAATTTGTTACTAAAATATTAATTTAGAATTTTTACGTTGAATATTTAAATAGTTTGTTTTATTATGGGTTTGAAATAATTTTTTTAATATAAAAGTTCTTGAATATTAATTTAGTTTTCACAAATTAAGACTTAATATCTTCATAAAATTAAAGGTATGGTGGTATGGAGACCTCATATTATTCATTTTTCTTTATTACTTGAGACGTGTGAAAAGGATATCTCTAAGGTTATTTTGATTCAAAAATCTTTAGTCATCTTTCTGTGAGTATGTTTAATCATTTGACAATTGGATCAGATTTGCATCTATACTTTTTTAGATGTATGTAGACGTTATTTCTCTAACTCTTATATAGTGTTCTTCAAGAGTTCCATAATCGGCTTTTAACATGTCATGAAAATACTTTAATGTTTTAAACTAGCTTCAGGAACATGGGGTGTTTTAGTTTGGGACTTTTCTTGGATATTTGTTATATCTCCGATATTCAGTTAGTATGAATGCAAATCTCTTTTTAACTTTGTCCCATTTAATTATCTATTTATTTTAATGCCATATTCAAATTTTTGTTTAAGATTGGAATATCTTTATATATGTTCAAATAGGGAGCGAGATGAGTTAGCAACTAATTTAAGAATTGTTGTAATAAGTAATAATAAAATTATACAAATAAATGTCACGAATCTGAAAGAGACAAAACGAATAAAATACTCTAAAACACTAGAAAAACTTTAGGAGCACTTTAAATATTAGCTTATGTGTTCATACCCGAACCTTGGATTGATATGCTTAAATAATAAAAGGATCATGTGCGCATTCCGTCTCTCGATGCCTTTAAATTTAAAATGTATATGTTATAATCATGTGTACATTCAATACCTTGGTTTAACATTTAACATCAAAGAAGAATACCTTGTGTGCATACCGCACCTAGGTGAACACACAAAAATAAAAATAATATATAGAATAATTAATTAAGCGGTAATAAATAAGGCATAATTAATAAAATACAAGAATAGCGAAAATTGATTTAAGCCTTACATTAGTTAATAAAGCGACCGTGCTAGAACCACGGGACTCGAGGGGTGCCTTACACCTTCCCCTCGGTCAACAGAATTCCTTACCCGGTCTTCAGTTTTCGTAGACCATAAATTAAGAGTCAAACCTTCTTTTTGAAAGGGGTTTGAAATAAAAGGTGACTTGGAACACCAAAACTAAATTCCAAGTGGCGACTCAAAATAATAAATAACCCCTTTTCAAAATGTCACTTTAATTGGAAAAACTCTTCTAACTCAACCTCGCAATAGGGTTGTGTGGCAAAAAAGAGGTGTGACAACGAGTACTCTGAGACCCACGAGTACCTGAAACCCCATGCGAAGCCGGTAATGTAACTGAACTGGCTGACCCATAAAACCTCTACCGTGATGCACCCTGCCTCCAAAATAAGGACCATCAAATCTCTCCGGTCTACGAGGCCTCCTCGCCTCCTTGGACTCTCCCTCCTGATCTCGTCTATCCTCTCGCTCCCGGTCCCACACGCCCTCTAACCGGTGAGCGATCCCTACCACCTGCTGAAACGAAACATATGACTCCAACTCTTGAGCCATGCTGTACAGAATATCATGCCTAAGCCCTTCAATGAATCTACGGACTCGCCCTCTAACTATAGTGACTAAGGCAGGTGCATGCCTGGCCAAATCACTGAATCTGATGGGATACTCTAATATTGACATAGTGTCATGGCGCAACTGCTCAAACTCCGAGGTACAAACTCTCTCAAGAATATCTCTAAAAACTGACTCCATGTAAGTGAAACTGACTCGGCTGGGATACACAAATCATATGCCCGCCACCACTAATACGTTGCTCCCTTAAGCTGGAACGTAGTAAAAGCAACCACCACTCGTCCCAACAATATCCAAAGTGTGGAGGATTCTATGGCACTCATCCAGAAAACCCTGTGGACTCTCTGAAGCCAAACCGCTGAATGTAGGAGGGTTATATCTCTTGTACCTTGCAACTCTAAGATGCTCTCCCTCAGATGCTGCTGCTTTGGCCATGAGCTGAAATGGAACCACAGGTTGTGTCAACATGACACCTGGACTCTGACCAAGGTGAACTCACTGCTCTGGAGTGTGGGCAGTGGGTGTCTGGGCTCCTCCCCCGGTCAGTGAAGTAACTGGTGCAACCTGAAATAACCCCGCCTTAGCCAAGACACCAAACATGCTCACGAACTGTGCTAAGGTCTCTTGAAGTCCGGGGGTAACAACAGGCGCCTCCTGTGCCTACCCCCCAACTGGACCTGTTGGTGGCTCCTCAACGGCTGCTCTGGTAGGTGTCCTAATTGCGGCACGTGCTCCTCGTCTACCTCTGCCTTCTGCCCCTAGAGACATCTGTTTTGGGGGTAACATCATCAGGAACCGCAACTCGTGTCCTCACCATCTGTGAGAGATTGGAATGATAAATTTCAAACTTAAATATCAATGAACTCGCACGATAGGAATGACGGAAATGGAATTGTCCTAATAGTTTGGTAGCCTCTCAAAGATAAGTACAGACGTCTCCGTACTGATCCGCAAGACTCTACCAAACTCGCTTATGACTCGTAGCACCTATTAACCTAGAGGTCTTACACCAACTTGTCACGGCCCAAATTTCCCATCCGTTAGGTATCGTGATGGCACTTAGTCTTAAGGACTAGGTAAGCCTAACATTCATGGAATAGCAATAATAAAATATAAAATCTAATATTTTATGAAAAAGGATTCTTTATACAATAGCATATTCCTAAAACCCAGAAGTACAAGTCATAAGCTCTAAAGAGTTTACTACAACTTCTAAATACAGTTGTTTGGAAGTAAGTGAAAAATAGTGAATATATAGAATAGGAAGGTCATTATGAAGCCTGCGAACGCAGCAGTAGGTTACCTTGAGTCTCCTCAGTAAGTCCGCACAGCTACTAACGATCAGTACCTGGATCTGCACAAAAAAATGTGCAGAAGTGTATAATAAGCACACCACATTGGTGCCCAGCAAGTATCAAGACTAACCTCAGTGAAGTAGTGAAGCCTTCAGTATTGAAAGCAGCACTTCAATCAAAGAAGAGACCACTAGCAATAGTGTGCAAGAGCTACGTCCGAACTTCGCCAGAAGCGACGAGGGGGGGCTGGGGAGGACTAGTCAAGACACCCACTGGTCTAATAAATTAAACAGGCATAAATATAGGAATGACATCTATCTAATGACTACACAATATAGTTAACAACATAACAACTACAATGCGGAAGAAAATACAGCAAATAACGACGGAACATCATGATAATACACATAAGGATGGACGGGAAAAAAACCCAATTCCTGAAATCACAACACAATAAGGCAAGTAGTAACTCGGCACTGCATTAGTCCCCACATCAGGCCTTAGCCATAAATCCCAATAAAATGTTCAAAATCTTCGAGTGTAAACTTTCACCCGCAAGTTTTATATCTAAGACTTTAAGGTAATATCCTTTTTAATGGAAAATTATTTTGAAATATACTTTCCAAGAGATGTCTCTCAAACATAGTTTTCTTCAAGATAAATACTTTTCCAAATAAAATGTCCTTCAAAAATAGATTTCTTCAAAATAAACGCCTTTCAAACATACTTTTCCAAAGTTACATAGTTTTATTCAAGATAATTGTTTTTCAAATATACTTTTCCAAAGGAATGTCCTTCAACATAGTTTTATTCAAGATAAATGCTTTTCAATTGGGCTTCCAAATAATTTTCTTTCAAACATAGTTTCTTTAGTAAAATCTACCGATATTTCGTCCATAGTTCCAAATTTATCACACAATATAGAGGATATCCCATTATGCAGTGTTAGGGGATCTCCAAGAATACGTCCATAGTCCCCAATTTAAATATGCAGTACAGGGGGATCTCCCGGAATATGTTCGTAGTCCCAATTTAAATACGCAGTACAGGGGGTCTCCCGAAATACGTCCGTAGTCCCTATTTAAATATGCAGTGCAACAAACAAAGACAACAATTGTAGCACGGCAGAAAACTCGTACATCACCACATCAAATACAAAGCTACCATGACAATAATACAAGATACGACGAATAAATCAATACAAGAACTTCAATTCACAAAGAAACAGTAGAACATCATTCATAAGGAATAATCACGGTAAAGAATGATAAGTGTAAAGATAACAGCTTGACCAGGGAAAGACAGGACAAGGCAACAAATCCACAAAATTCAAGTCAACAATAAGAAGCCAACACAAGTCAAATAATTCCAAGTAAGGACAAGTCGACTAAGATATAAGTTATCTAAACCCCTTATGAGGTTGAGCAATTATGAGAGATTTTCAACAATTCAATTAATTATAGGCAATTTATGAAAATATAGCATGACGATAGAAGAGGTAAAACATTTGGTAAAGTCAAAATCAGGGTCAAGTAGGCGGTAAGGGTAAATCCTAAAGCAATTAGCTCTAATCAAAGCATGAAGGGGTGAAACTAGCAATATAGAACTAAAGTGTATCAAGAACAATTTCATACAAGGTGAATATAAGAACCTAAGAACCTTAAAAGGTCAACATTCTACAAATAAGTCCGAGCACACACTCGTCACCTCACGTACACGGACTACAATCAACATAGAAGACTCAAATCCTAAGGATAAATTCCCCCATACTTCATTGAGGTTAGTCTTGATACTTACTGGGCACCGCTGTGGTGTGCTCATTCTACACACCGTGATAATACACAGAAGGATGGACGGGAAAACAGCCCAATTGCGGAAATCACAACATTATAAGGCAAGTAGTAACTCAGCACTACATTAGTCCCCACATCAGGCCTTAGCCACATATCCCAATAAAATGGTCAAAATCTTCGAGTGTAAACTTTCACCCGCAAGTTTTTATATTGAAAGATTTTAGGTCATATCCTTTTTAATGGAAAATTATTTTGAAATATACTTTCCCAAGAGATGTCTCTCAAACATAGTTTTCTTCAAGATAAATACGTTTCCAAAGAAAATGTCCTTCAAACATAGTTTTCTTCAACATAAACGCCTTTCAAATATACTTTTCCAAAGGAATATCCTTCAAACATAGTTTTATTCATGATAATTGTTTTTCAAATATACTTTTCCAAAGGAATATCCTTCAAACATAGTTTTATTCATGATAATTGTTTTTCAAATATACTTTTCCAAAGGAATATCCTTCAACATAGTTTTATTCAAGATAAATGCTTTTCAATTGGGCATCCAAATAATTTTCTTTCAAACATAGTTTCTTTAGTAAAATATACCGGGATCTCGTCCGTAGTTCCGAATTTATCACACAATATAGAAAATCTCCCGTTTTGCAGTGCTGGGGGATCTCCCAGAATACGTCCTTAGTCCCAAAGTAAATATGCAGTACTGGGGGATCTCTTGAAATACATACGTAGTCCCAATTTAAATATGTAGTACACGTGGGATCTCCCAAAATACGTCCGTAGTCCCCAATTTAAATATGCAGTACTGGGGGATCTCCCGGAATACGTCTGTAATCCCAATTTAATGTACATGGGGATCTCCCAGAATACGTCCGTAGTCCCAATTTAAATATGCAGTGCAACAAACAAAGACAACAATTATAGCATGATAGAAAACTCGTACATCACCACATCAAATACAAAGCAACCATGACAATAATACAAGGTACGGTGAATAAATAAATACAAGAACTTCAATTCACAAAGAAATAGCAGAACATCGTTCATAAGGAATAATCACGGTAAAGAATGCCAAGTGTAAAGAGAACAGCTTGACCAGGAAAAACAAGACAAGGCAACAAATCCACAAAATTCAAGTCAACAATAAGAAGCCAACACAAGTCAAATAATTCCAACTAATAACAAGTCGACTAAGATATAAGTTATCTAAACCCCTTATGAGGTTGAGCAATTATGAGAGATTTTCAACAATTCAATTAATTATAGGCAGTTTATGAAAATATAGCATGACGATAGAAGAGGTAAAACCTTTGGTTAAGTCAAAATCAGGGTCATGTAGGCGGTAAGGGTAAATCCTAAAGAAATTAGCTTTAATCAAAGCATGTAGGGGTGAAACTAGCAATTTAGAACTCAAGTGTATCAAGAACTACTTCATACAATGTGAACATAAGAACCTAAGAACCCTAAAAGGTCAACCTTCTACAAATAATTCCGAGCACACACTCGTCACCTCGCGTACACGGACTACAATCAACATAGAAGACTCAAATACTAAGAGAAAATTCCCCCACACAAGGTTAGGCAAGATACTTACTTCAAAGAAGACAACCTAGTACTCTAAAATGAACTCCTCGGGTTAAAAGACCTCCGGACGGCTCAAATCTAATCAAAATGACTTCAAAATATAAATAAAACTCACAAGGAACTATTCCGGATCATAAAGTCTCAATCTTTATAAAAATGTAGAAATCGACCCAAAAGTCGACCCTGGACCCGCACCTTGTAACCCGATAAAAATTACAAAAAATCGGAACATCCATTCAATTACGACTCCAACCATACTAATTTCATCAAATTCTGATACCAAATCGATGTTCAGACCCAATTATTCTCTTTAGAAAAGGTTTGGATAAAAACCTCCATTTCTCCAATCAAAATATGGATTAATTCAAAAAAATAACTTCCTTAACCACACTAAAATACAAAAATTATACTTAGATACTGACCCCCATGAAAATACGAGAAGTACGCCGCGAAAATCACCTCAATCGGAGCTTTAGAACTCAAGATATGCTCAAAATCCTAAAATGACGCGATCTGACTTTGTTATACTCAGGGATTTTCGCATTTGCGACCAAAATACCCGCACCTGCGCATTCCCAGCTGCCAATTCCGCATTTGTGGACTACTTTGTGCTCCTGCGGCTCCGCAGATGCGGACCCAACTTCGCATCTGTGGAACACCAGCACCAGCTCTCTTCTCCGACACTAAAATGAGCATAACTTCCTCATACGATGTCCAAATTCGACAATTCTTTTTGCTATAGCTCCGTAATTACGATACGGATCTAATTCTTCAATCAAAACAGAAATTTGATCTCATTTTCTTAATGTGGTACAATTTATTCTTGAAGAAACGATGCCGAAATATAAAAAACGAGTGCAACACAACCCAGACCGATCTGAAACTCACCCGAGCCCCTTGGAATCCTGTCCGAACATACCAGTAAGTTCAATAACCTAAAACAAACCCGCTTAAGGCCTCAAATCACATCAAACAACAATGAAACTACAAATCGCACCATGAATCAAACTTATGAACGTCCAAATCTTCCAACATCTAAAACTCATGCTGAAACCTATCAAACCAACCCAGAATGACGTCAAATTTTGCAGGCAAGTCCCAATTCACATAACAGAGCTTCTGCAACTCTCGGAATCGCATTCCGACCCCGATATCCCAAAAATTCAACTGTGGTCAAACTACTCCATTTTTCAACTTTCGCCAAATTGCTTCAACGGACCTCCAAGTCCAAATCCGTACGCACGCCTCAGCTTAAAATCACCATATGAAGCTGTTGACATTATCCAAAACTTATTCCAGAGCTGTTTACATAAAAAGTCAAATTCCGGCTAAATTACATCGCTTAAGCTTCCAAAACTAAAATCCTTCTTCCAATTCGACTCTGAATCATCCGGTAACTAAATCCAACCATGCACGTAGGTCGGTATACATGATGTGAAGCTGTTCAAGACCTTATACCACTAAACGGAGCTTAAATTTTTAAAACGACCGGTCGGGTCGTTACATTCTTCCTTGGTGGAAAAGTTATAGTCAACTTCAACTTCTAACTATTCCCTTATCTTGGATAGAGTTCTCTTCAAGTAAGGAGTCCTGCTCCTTATCAAATATGCAACATTTTCGTTCAGGGAATATCATATATAACCACTTATACTAATTCCTTTCACGTGAAAGTCTTTCTCTTGATTCTGTTCGTCACCTATGTACAATATCCACGGACCTGGTTCATGCATGTGTTCCTTTGTCAATCAGCAAAACAAACTTACTTAGCCCAACAATATATATATATATATATATATATATGTAATGTAATGTAATGTAATGTAATAAACGGATTGATTAAGAAACAAATATTAAGCATTGTTTATTCAAACGGAAAAGGGATGAAGATACCGTTCTACGATTAAAATTTGTTTAAAGTTGCCTTCCATTTTATATTCAATCAAAAACACTCTTATCTTATAATTATAGAACATATAAGCCCTAGGCTAACGGAGTGGGCACATGGAAGGTTTATTTAGTCTTGAATTACTGAAGGGACAATTATAATTGTTGCGCTAATTAAGTGACTGTTAATTTAGGACGCAGAGAATATAGATTTGAAGTAGATGATGCTGGAGAACTATGTTAAAATCAAGTTTCATACTTTTATTGCATAGATCATGTAGCTAGAGAAAATTTAAAGATGTTAAGAGATGTTTTCTATAGCATCACCACTATCTGGTGAAATGTAACCTACAAGACGGTAACGGTCTTGTAGAGGACGGGAAGCTAAGAACAATCACATGAAGAACGGGCAGAACGATCACGTGGAGCACAGAAGGAATGCTCACGTGAAGATCGAGCCTCTGGCAATGACTCACGAGACCGGGACAATGGAAAAGCTCCAGTAGAAAGGAGAATTCTTATCTGAGCTTGCATACCAAGGAATTGAACATATCTAAGCCTTTCTCTTTCCTTGGCAGTATCTAGCTCGGGTGTAAGATTTGTCACTGTTTTCTGCATAGCTGAGAGGCTCTCCCTATTAAGTGCCTCGCCCTGTGAGGAAGTCTTTATTCCTTGCATTCCATACCTGTAGCGATGGAATTTTTTCTCAGGAAGCCCGTATACCTTCCCTTTTATGGACCGCCAACAACCTCCAACCATTTTATTTCAGCATCCTCGTCCGAAGTTTGGGTTGGCTCGCCATATTCACCAGCTGGCTGACTACGAATGAAGTCCTCCATGTTGCTTTAATTTGGTAGCAACCCTACATTATTTTATATAAATTAGTACATAGAAAATCTTATAAAAGTAAAGTATAACACTTGAGGAAAATTTAAAGCTTACATATGTAGCCTATGTATGGTCCTCGACTAACCTATCTGCATCTTCCTCCTTCTTCTTCTTTAAAATATGCATCTCATTGAATAGCTCATCATGGTGCATTAGACGCCCATACGCCCAAATTAATTTGGTTAATAAATAGAATTGATGTACTTAGAAAATTAAAGACGTAATATTTTAAGCAATTATCAATCCTCTTCTTATTGTCCCGATGCTGATAGCACCTCTAGTGTGAAAGGAGCCTCCCTTCTCGGATGAGCGAGCTTTCTTCCCTAGTTTTCTCTTCTGTAAGAATTGCTCAGTCTACCATTGCCTTAACAAATCATCCCATAAATATTGCAGACACCAGTCAAGCCTCTTGTTCTTCTTTCTACCACTCGAAAATGATCCGTCGATCTCTTGCGGGCTTTAAGATGAAAATTTGCAGCAACTTCCTCGCTATAGCGGTCTTCCCATACACACTTACTCTGCATTTCAAAAGTTAAATATTAGATGGAAATATCATAAATATAAATTATTAAACTGCTTAAAAGAATTTTTATACCTTAAATTGATTAAAAATTACGAGTATGGGAAATCACTCCAAGTGGGACTTATGGCCACTTCTCAAGATCATGTGTTGGATCAAGAAGCTGAATGGTTTTAAAGATTGACAAATGAACTCAAAGTTGAACCAGGTCCATCACTGGAGACATAGACATGCAGAGTAAATGGCACGTGAGGTAATCGCAAACAGGAGATAAGCACAATCAGTGATCTGAAGATATATCTCCTGATCGAAAAGGTTGCAAATAGATAGGGAGATGGGACTCCTTATTCAGTAAGGACAGAATCAAGATAGAAGAGGATCTATGGAGTTGAGATCAACTAGAACTCTTCCACCAAGGAAGAGTTGCATTCGAATTGGAAGAGTTGCATTCGAATTCTAATATATCTCCTTTTCTACTGATCCTATATATTATCAAGTATTCTTATTGAACAGGCGCGCAAAAACATAGAAGCAAAACAAGACTTGAGAAAAAAAATTACCAAAGCAATTTTGTAAGCAGTTCGTGTGAGAATTTCCTGTGCGATTCTGAAGCTACTTGAACCAACTAGAAGAACCAGTTCCATTTGTTGTCTTTTAGTCTAGTTTATTTGTAGTAGGTGATTACAAAGTGTATTTTTCAGGTTTATCTAGAAGCATTTGTAATAGGTACTGAGTATTCCAGTTAGAGTTAACTTGAAGGTTGTCACAAATAGCTAGAGGCTAGTTTTCCACAAAGGGTTAGAGTTAATCCTTAGGTTTACAAAAGAGTTTACTTTGTGGATGTNTTGTCGCAAATAGCTAGAGGCTAGTTTTCCACAAAGGGTTAGAGTTAATCCTTAGGTTTACAAAAGAGTTTACTTTGTGGATGTTGTTTGGCTCATTGTTTTAGTGAAGAGTTCGGGAAAATCCTACTGGAAAGTAGGTCGTGGTTTTTTCACCTTTTGAGCCAGGTGTTTTCCACGTAAAATTGTTGTGTTCCTTTATCTTCTGCAATTATTATTTAGCAAACTGTAGGAGTTGGAACACATAGAAGAACCTGTCCTTCTATAACTACTATACGCGAAAATTGGTCACCACACAAATCACCCCCCCCCCTCTTGTGTGTTATTGACATAGATAAATAACAATTGGTATCAGAGCGGGTTATCCTTGAAGAGGCTAACACCTTAGGAAAAGATCAAAATGAGTGCACCACCTGGGAACTGGGAAGGAAAATCAACTGCTAGGCCACCACTCTTCAATGGGCAGTACTACTCCTGGTGGAAGAACAGGATGAAGGATCACTTAATTGGAGAAGACTATAAACTATGGGACATAGTCACTGATGGCCCTTTGGCCACCATGAAGAAGACTGCTGAAAGAGTAGATGTGCAAAAGACAAGAGCTGACTGCACTGCTGAAGACTTGAGAAAATGGTAAAAGAATGCCAAGGCCAGGAAGTGGCTTGTGTGTGGACTTGGTCCAGATGAGTACAGTAGAATTCAAAGTTGCACCACTGCCAAGGAAATTTGGGACACTTTGCAAGTGGCTCATGAAGAAACTGCACAAGTGAAAAGATCCAGAGGTACATTACTATATTCTCAATATGAGAATTTCTCTATGAAGGAAGGAGAGACCATCCAAGAGATGTACACTAGGTTCACTACTCTGACAAATGAACTAAAATCTCTTGGAAGGACTATCCTTGAAGAAGACAAGGTTGAAATGATTTTGACAAGGGTTCTGCCAATCTCTTGGGAGAGTAAGATCACTGCTATTCAGGAATCCAAGAACATGGCAATCCTCATATTAGATGAGCTAATTGGAAATCTCACTGCCTACGAACTTAGAAGGCAGACAATGAAGATGGATGCTCCCAAGAAGGAAAGAAGTCTAGCACTGAGAATCACTAAGAGAACAGATCTGGAGGAAGATGAAATGGCTATGATCACCAAGGAATTCAGAAACTATCTTATTAGTAAAAAGGCCATCTCAAGAGGTGGAAACTACAACAAGGAAAAGGTACCAGAAAAATCCACCAACGAGGGATGCTACAAATGTGGAAAACCTGATCATCAAATCAAGAACTGTCCTCAATGGGAAGTTGAATGGAAAAGGGAAAGATCTGAATGAAGGAACCGGAATAAAGAACTATTTCATCCCAAGAAAAACACAACATCAACAAAAGCTATGGTTGCTGCTTGGGGAGAAAGTTCAGATGAAGAATCAGATGATGACGATGGAGATGAGCAAGCACTCATGGAAATTGGTGAATCAGATGAGGAATAAGAGGTAAGTATATCTCATCTCAAAAACAAGATTATGTTCTTATCCAAAGAAAAACTCTCTGAATTATTAGTTGACTTTATTGATGATTCTGAAGAAATAAAGAAAAAGAATAATTGTCTAAGGAGTGTGTAATGTTAAAAGCAAAGTGTAACAACCTAGAGCTCAGAGTAATTAAGTGAATCTGTAAATGAAAACACTACCTTGAAGAACCAGGTTCATCCACTTGAAACTAAGGTCCTAGAGTTAAAATCTGAAAATTTAAAACTGAAACTAGGAACTAGCAAGAAGACAGCTGACAACTCTCAACTCATGTTAGAAGAAAATGTAGGCAGACTAAAGGTTGAGTTGTATAATAAAGATGAACAGATAAGAGTGCTAAAAGAGGAACTTGGAAAGGTCAAACATGAACTGGATCGAACATGCAAATGGAATAAATCTTCTGATGCCTTGACATGGCTTCAAGAAAATCACAGTAGCAACAGAAGAGGACTTGGCTTTGGGAGTCAATTGCCTAAATGGGATCCCAAAAGTAAGTACCTCACACTTCCTGAGAACAAAATCTGCACCCACTATGGTAAGACTGGTCACTACAAAATTGAATGCAATGCAAAAGAGCAGGCCAATTAAAGGAATAAAAGTTTTGTTTGAAAGAAAAATTGGCTGCCAAATTGAGCCAGAAGAAGCCTAATTTATCCTTTCTCATAGAAAAGGACCCAAATTAGTTTGGGTTCTTAAGAATAACCCATGATTTTCTTTTGTAGGTTCAAATGAAAGGGAGCAGTCAAATATGGTACTTGGATAGTGGCTTCTCAAAGCACATTACAAGGAACAAGGAATAGTTCATTTCACTTGAAAATCTCAAATGAGGAAATGTCTCCCTTGGAAATGGGAAGAAAGGTGAAATTATTGGGGTTGGTAAGGTAGGTAAGGATGACACACGTTCCATTGAGAACGTTTACTTGATAGATGGATTGAAATATAGCCTAATCAGTGTGTCACAACTGTGTGACAGAGGTAACCTAGTTGCATTCACTTCTACAAAATGTTTTGTGATTAATATTATCACTGACCAGATTGTTTTGCAGGGAAAAAGAGTGAATAATATCTATATCATAGACCTATCCACACTATCAAAAAACGAATTAACTTGTTTGAGTGTGTTGGACAGTGATCCTCTCTTTTGGCACAAAAGACTTGGACATGCAAGTCTAAATCAACTCAACAGACTAATCTCCAAGGACCTAGTGATAGGTCTTCCTAACATTAAGTTCAAGGAAGACAAAGTTTGTGAGGCTTGTGCAAAGGGGAAGCAAGTAAGGTCCTCTTTCAAAAACAAGAAAGTAATATGTACCACCAAGACGTTGGAACTGTTTCATATGGATCTAGGCGGTCCTATGAGAACATTAAGCAGAGGTGGTAAGAGATATGTAATGGTGCTTTTTGATAACTATTCTAGATTTACATGGACATTGTTTCTAACATCTAAAAATGAAGCATTTGACATGTTTACTTCTTTTGTTAGAAAAACACAGAAACAATTAGGAAATCAACTTGCATCAATAAGGTCTGATCATGGCACTGAATTTTAAAATGCAAAGTTTGTTGAATTTTTTAATGAACATGGCATAGATCATAACTTTTCTTCCCCTAGAACTCCACAAAAAAATGGAGTTGTTGAAAGAAAGAACATAACCCTTGAAGATATGGCTAGAACCATGCTTCTTTATAGTAAACTACCTCATAGCTTTTGGGCAGAAGCAATAAACACTGCATGATACATCATAAATAGGTGCATGACTAGATCACTTGTTGAGAAGAATTCCTATGAGTTACTTAAAGGGAGAAAGCCCAATATATCCTATCTTAGGGCTTTTGGTTGTAAGTGCTTTGTGCAAAACAATGGCAAAGACTCCCTAGGTAAGTTTGATCCCAGAAGTGATGAGGGAGTATTCTTGGGATATTCTTCACATAGTAAGGCTTATAAAGTGTATAACAAAAGAACTATGTGTGTTGAAGAGAGTGTGCATGTTGTTTTTGATGAAACTAACATTCTCTCTGAGAGACAGGAACAAGTAGATGAAGAAATTGGGCTGGTCAGAAACTCAGACCAAACTGGAGCAACACTGGAGGAAGGAACGAGTGATGGAACAGGTTCATCCATCCCAGGCAACATGCCAGGGGGAACTGAGCAACAAACTAATTTCCAAACCTCATTGGAACATTTCCTTGATTTTGTTCCTCAGCAACAAGACACTGTAGGATCTTCAAGTAATAACCAATTGGTTGTAAAACCACACAAATATCAAAGCTCACACCCCATTGAGAACATTATAACTGATCCAACATCTGAAATCAGAACCAGATCCTCTTTGAAAAATCTGTGTGCGTTTGATGCTTTTCTATCCTTGATTGAACCTAAAAATATTGCTGAAGCTTTACAGGATGCAGATTGGGTAAATGCAATGCAAGAGGAACTCAACCAATTTGAAAGGAGTCAAGTTTGGCATCTGGTACCTAGACCCTTTGATAGATTAGTGATTGGCATAAAGTGGGTATCCAGAAACAAACTTGATGAAGATGGAACAGTTACAAGAAACAAGGCAAGATTGATGGTTCAATTCAGTTAGGAGGAAGGAATAGACTATGATGAAACCTTTGCTCCTGTGGCAAGGTTGGAAATAATTAGGCTCCTCATAGCCTTTGTTGCTTACATGGAATTCACCCTTCACCCAATGGATGTCAAGAGTGCCTTCCTGAATGGCTATCTCAAGGAAGAAGTGTTTGTAAAGCAGCCCCCGGGGTTTGAAAACAAGGGGAATCCTGATCATGTGTACAAGCTTGACAAAACACTATATGGACTCAAGCAAGCTCCAATAGCATGGTATGAAAGACTTTCAAAATTCCTGCTGGAACATGACTACAAGAGAGGTAAAATTGATAGCACCTTATTCTTGAAGGAAAAAGGTAAAGATCTATTGGTAGTGCAGATATATGTAGATGACATAATCTTTGGGGAAACTTCTGAAAATCTAAGTAAAGAATTTGCTAAACTAATGGGGAGTGAATTTGAAATGAGCATGATGAGTGAGCTTAACTTTTTTAGGCTTACAAATTAAACAAAATTCAAATGGAACTATGATCCATCAGCAAAGATATGTGAAAGAATTGCTTAATAGATTTAAAATGGAAGACTCAAAGGAAATTGACACTCATATTGCAACATCCACAAAACTAGATGTAGATGAACCTGGTTCATCTGTCGATCAAAAGTTGTATAGAGGAATGATTGGTTCATTGTTGTATCTTACTGCCAGTAGGCCTGACATTGTCTTCAGCGTAGGGATTTGTGCAATATTTCAGGCTAATCCAAAGGAATCACACTTAACTGCAACGAAGAGAATCTTGAGATACCTTAAAGGCACCACAAACCTCTATCTTTGGTATCCTAAAGGTAGTAATTTTGATCTTGTGAGATATGTTGATGTTGACTATGCAGGCTTTTTGGTATATAGAAAGAGCACCCCAGGTATGAAACACTTTTTGGGCTCATGTCTTGTGTCTTGGGCCACTAAAAAATAGAATTCAGTAGCTCTCTCTACTTCTGAGGCTGAGCACGGTGGTTGCAGCCTCATGCTGTGCTCAGTTACTATTGATTAAGCAACAACTGATGGACTTTGTCATAGGGGTTGGATGTATTCCTATCTTCTGCGATAACGCTAGTGCTATTAGTATGACAAAGAAGCTCGTCCATCATTAAAGAACAAAGCATATAGATGTTAGACACCATTTCCTAAGAGACAACTATGAGAAGGGAATGATCTCTATTGAATTCTGTGCTACTGACTAACAAATTGTTGACATCTTTACTAAGGCACTAAGTAGAGAGATTTTTGAGAGAAATGGGTTAGAATTAGGATGATTAAGATTACCTAATTGAACCAATTCAAAACAAAAATGAAAAAAAAGGAGGAAATTTTTTTGGCTAGGAATTCTGAAAGGTGTAAATAATCAGAATAATCGTTGCTCAGTCTCATGACTTAAAAGGAATACTCTCTTGCCATGTGTTAATATGACTCCTTGGTTACTAATGATGTTTTTCCATTTTTGTAAATTGAGGCTTAATCAAGAGATTCTAACAAGATGAACCTGGTTCGTCATTGCTGGTTCATTTGAGAGACAAGGTATGTGCTCATCATTATACAGTATTGAAATATCAATAGTTACTCATGAGCAGGACTCTATCTATAATAAGCCTTTACAAAACCTAGTACCTATCCCAAATTTGAACCAGTTCCAAAGAGTCAAATCAAATTAAAATGGCCTAGATTATAGGGGAATCATAACCGTCACTTATCACCTAACACTCCTGAACTGATTAGACTCCCACCTGACCAAAATTACACCCGTTGTGTATTTATTAACCAAGCCTTTAAAAACCTATCATCACTTCTCTAATCCTTCACCCTTTTTCCTAAATCAATAACCGTCGAAACCCTTTCAATCTTCTACTCAAACACCTTGATCCTGATTTTCTTTAACAGATATAATCACCATGGCTAACACTCCACCTCCTACTCCATCCTCCTCAACCACACCTGACTACACTATCATAATTGAAGATACTAGTTCCACCCCATCTCAATAAAATTCTTCCACCCCATCTCAATCATATCTCACCACCCCTCAAAACAACCATGTTCCGTCTCCTCTAATCACTCTCGTTGTATAACCAAGCCCCATCCAGAACCCAGGAGAAGGCGTGTGAAAATGCTCGCCAGAAAGTCTGTGGCCTCTGGCTCTCTAGCTAGGAAATTGAACGCAAAGCTTCAAGCTAGCCAGGCCCAAGAATCTGAGAATTCCAATGACTCTTTTAAGACCGCCACTGAAGGGGAAGAAACTGGTTCTTCTGATACTGAACATGTAACATCTAAAATTGGGTCTTAGCCATTCACTTCTGAAAATTGGTTTGTTTTAATTGGGTCTGTAGTGGATGTGGAGATTCCTGATAGGATAAGAAGATGCGGTAAAAAAAACTTTGAGAGACAGGGAGAAAGAAGTACTATGAGGGGAACAGGGGAAGGAAGAACCCCATTGGAAATTTGTGGGACTGTCCTAGTGGTTGTTGAAGAAGGTGTCAAGGATTTAGGGGGAAGTAATTCTAGAGAGGCTGCAGAGGGGCTGGAAAATCTTCAACATGCAACCGATGAACCCGGTTCATCCATTGAAGAAACTTTGGCTGATCTTATGAGAAAATTAGGGGAAATCTATAAACCCAAAAAGAAGAAGACACCCAAGACCAAGAAAGTTGCTTCTCTAGTGGAAAGCAAGAAGAAAAAAGCCACTCCCTCTGCTGATGCTTCCATTCCTAGAGTTCGCACTACAAGGAGTGCAATTAGGCAGAGTGAAGAGGAGTTGCAGAAAGCTTTGAGGGAGAGTAGGAGAAAGAAAGCTGAAAGGGGGAAGGCAAAGTATTTGAGCCTGCAGAGGCTGTTGATGTTGAGGAGATGGACCTGGTCCATCAAGAGGAACAAATGGCAGAAGTCGAGATTGAGACACCCAAACCAAAGAAGGCCAAGACTTCTTCCAAGAAGTCAGCATCTGTGTCTTCTACACCCTCGACTGTTGCTAAGAGGACTAGCTCCACAAAGAAATCAAAGAAGGCTCAGGTTGATGATGAGTGGAGTGGTGAAGAAGCAGATGTCTGGTGGAGAGACAAACAAATTGACAAAATTTGGGAAGCGCACGATACTGAAGGGAAAGTTGCTGAAGAATCTTGAAGAATCCGGCATGATTTACCTTGTGGACACTCTGGACGTACAAGGCTAGAAGGACATGGTCCTTCAACTAGAAGGCAGCAGGCTAGGAGTGAGATTATCGAGTTCATGGAAAATGCAGAAGTCAAGGATGGCAGGGTATCCAGTCAGGTAAAGGGGGTTAATATCTCCTTTGATGCCAAGGAGCTGGGTG
The DNA here is from genome assembly GCA_005239505.1 of Nicotiana paniculata. Taxonomy (NCBI): domain Eukaryota; kingdom Viridiplantae; phylum Streptophyta; class Magnoliopsida; order Solanales; family Solanaceae; genus Nicotiana; species Nicotiana paniculata. The sequence goes on along the minus strand of ML355838.1, from coordinate 12,190 downwards.
AGATTCTTGGGATTCCTGCTGAGGGATATGATGATTATACAAGACAGAGGTGGCCCAACTTGGATAGCCTTCCTTCTGCACTGCAAATCACCAGGAGGTTCAGTGATAATGCTGAAGATGTGGAACCAAGGGTTGTGTTCAAAAGCGAGATGACACCTTAACACAAAGTGGTTTTTGAGTTTGTCAATAAATGCATACTGCTCAGGCAAGAGATGAGGCACATAGAAAACTATATATATTTAACTCTCATGGAGTTCCTGGACAGTGGAAGGAAAATCAACCGGCCCTCTTTCATAATTCAGTTGCTGGACAGGGTGGTAAATGGATCTAAGGCTCATGCTATCCCATATGGGTTCATCCTAACGACTGTGCTGGCTCACTTCAAAGTGCCCGTGAAGAAAGCAGAAATGGCCACTGTCAAGGATCATTTTGGGAAGAACATGCTTCTAACATGCGACTATGATGTGAATGTTCCTGATGATGAACCTGCTTCATCAAGGAAAACGCCTATGAATAGCAAGGTCAGGACGTTTGTGCATGAAGGTGGGGTTAAGGATGCTAAAATCCTTCGCCCGAAGACCCGCCTTACAGAGGTTGAGGCTGAGCAGGATGCTCTGAGATCTGAACTGGCAGATGAAAAGGAGAAGAATGCAGGGAATCTTCAACAATACTCTCTCTTCTCCAAGCAAAGAACCCAACCTCCACCCCTTCCCAGCCTTAGGTGTCCGCTGCCGTCCCTCACCTCTCTATGACCCAGTTCAGGATTTTTTTGCTATATTTTGCTCATGATTGTAACTGCTTTTAGTTCTTTATGTGTTTAGTGATTGAACTATGCTCTTATCAATGAATTGTGTTGTTTTTGATCTTACATATTTTGTCTCACTTTCCTTGATAGTTTACATTCTTGGTTTACTATTGATGATTAACGCATGTTTGCACTTGCAGTTGCCTCAGTGGCCATGAGTAATTATTATAAATCTGGTAATTCTAACACTTTGCAACTTTTCGATGATGCCAAAAGGGGGAAGATGTGCTATTTTGAAAATTGTGATATTTATAATCTAATGAACCTGGTTCTTTATGATAAATGCTTAATACTATAAAAAGTGTCAATGTTGGATTAAAGTGATTACAGGCCTAAGCACAGAATTTGTCATAATCAAAAAGAGGGAATTTGTTGGATCAAGAAGCTGAATGGTTTTGAAGATTGACAAATGAACTCAGAGTTGAATCAGGTCCATCACTGGAGACATAGACATGCAGAGTAAATGGCACGTGAGGTGATCGCAAACAAGAGATAAGCACAATCAGTGATCTGAAGATATATCTCCTGATCGAAAAGGTTGCAAATTGATTGGGAGATGGACTGCTTATTCAGTAAGGACAGAATCAAGATAGAAGAGGATCTAGGGAGTTGAGATCAACTAGAACTCTTCCACCAAGGAAGAGTTGCATCCGAATTCTAATATATCTCCGTTTCTACTGATCCTATATATTGTCAAGTCTTCTTATTGAACAGGCGTGCACAAACATAGAAGCAAAACAAGAATTCAGAACAAAATTACCAAAGCAATTTTGTAAGCAGTTCGTGTGAGAATTTCCTGTGCGATTCTGAAGCTACTTGAACCAGCTAGAAAAACCAATTCCATCTGTTGTCTTTTAGTCCAGTTTATTTGTAGTAGGTGATTCAAAGTGTATCTTTCAGCTTTATCTAGAAGCATTTGTAATAGGTACTGAATATTCAAGTTAGAATTAACTTGAAGGTTGTTGCAAATAGCTAGAGGCTAGTTTGCCACAAAAGGTTAGAGTTAATCCTTAGGTTTAAAAAAGAGTTTAAATGTTGTTTGGCTCATTGATTTAGTGAAGAGTTTGGGAAAATCCTACTGGGAAGTAGGTCGTGATTTTTTCACCTTTTGAGCCAGGTGTTTTTCACGTAAAACTATTGTATTCCCTTATTTTCTGCAATTATTATTCCGCAAACTGTAGGAGCTGGAACACATAGAAGAACCTGGTTCTTCTATAACTAATGTACGCGAAAATTAGTCACCACACAAATCACTCCCTCTTATGTGCTATTGACATAGTTAAATAACATCATGGATAATGAAAATTAATAAGGAATCGTGACATAAAATAATTTTAATATTAAAATACTAAAATATACCAACATTCTCCCACTCATTTTACAATAAAATATCAGAACAATCAATGCTCTTATGGAGAGGCTTTAGTGTATATATAAACCTCCTTTAATGTTTCGGCTTGTGACACATAACTTCGATGTGATTTAAAATGTTGCACAAAACTCCCTTCTTTCAATCTCTATGTAAGATAACTATATTATAAGTAGTAAAAAGAGAAAATCTGCTCCTTTATGTGCTAGTAATGTAGGTTCATAACTATTCTATCTTTTTGATATATTCTTATCATTAGATGCATGTACTTAATTCATTCAAATTATTAAAATAATTTTAACTTATACAAAAATGATAAATAAATAAAAAAAGAATTGTTGTTACATGTCGTTTCGTAATGTATTGTATTGTACTCTATTGTTTGATGAATATAACGCTTGGATAATTTGTATTGTTTCATGATGTCATGCACCAAAATATGAAGAATAACTTGCAACATTACTAAGAAAAAATAGGACACATAATAGAATTATCTATATTATTATAAAAGTGGGAACCCTAAAACTAAAGAGTTCGATCTATATTATTATATCTATACAATATTAAAAGTGGAAAGCCTTAAGCAAGAAAGTTGAATAACCTAAATACCCTTCTAAATAACCTAAATACCTACTTATTTTTAAAAAAAAACACAACCACCCCAACCCTTCATACTCCAAACAGTCACAACCTTTCCATAACCTTTACATTCATTCTTGTGTAAATATGAAAAAGCCACATTAAGTCACGATGGTTGACAAAATTTCTAGAACTCACCAAACATATATGAAGGATTAGTCCGCACCATAACGTTGATTTGCATATTCTCAATTAAAATCAATAAGGCTATTCATGCAATTGTGCATGAAAAGAAAACAAAAGGAGCACTGTATATGAGGAGAACAACATGTTATTCCTAATCATCCACCTCTATCATCCTTATCCTCTAGACTGGTAAGCAAACTTGCAAAGAGCATTATGGTGCTAACAATACACATAGTATAATACCGCGCAATGCGAATAAAAATGATGAAGGCCCTTGTTAAAAAGCATGAAAAGCCACCACGTTTAGTCACAACGGTTGGCAAAATCTATAGCATGGCGATTAGTTTGGCACAATATTTACTTTGATTATATTCATTTGGTGAAAAAGCAGGATAATTATTTCTTGATGCAATGTTCAGAATGGATGAGTTGCATTTCAACGATGACTTTTCCATACAAAAGTAATTCTGGATCAACTTTACAAAGTAAAAGTACATATGCAAACAACGTGAATAATATCAGAAAGCAAACAAAGAGACGAACAAATAATATACTTAGTTGGAATAGTCACAACCTTATGTTGCAACATCAAATAGATTTTACACTCATAGAATTAAATTTTTTATTTGAAAATGAGTTTCTTTTCATTGCAGTAATCTCAAGGAAATCAACATACGACCGGCTTTTTAACTACGGCAAATTGCCTCCAAAAATGTTAATTGAACAATTTTGGGTTAAGCAACAACGCCAGAGTAGTGAATCAAAGAAAAAGCCTTTCAGGTTTAATTTTCTTAACTTTGCTTATTCTTTATTAATTTTATCTATTATGCCCTATGTTTTTTTTATGAAGAGCTTTGTTCTCTAAATGGCCAAAAATACCATACTTGTGGAAACAATTTCTCCAGGTAATACAACAAGAAGCCTCATAGGAAATCAAAATGTATTGTTCTGGCCAATTAAAAAATAAAAAATTGTGAAATCAAGATTCCAATACATAGATTTTGATGTTCATGAAAAATTAACCGTGTAGTTCGGGAGATATAAAGTTTGATTTCTTCTTCTACAAATCATGATTAGCAATTTTGATGCTACAATTTTGGAAGAAGACAAAGTTAAACTCTAAACTAATGAACCAAGGAGAGACATCAATATGAGATTAATTTTATTTTCTTTCTCTCGACTTAGTATTAATATTTTCCCCTGACGAGATTCTAGCTTGGCTATATGCATTTCTACCAATGATTAAGGTGGATATATTACTATATGATGTTGAATGCATGCAAGTTAGACATTAAATATATGTTTAAAAGATATACTTATTATTTCTTGCCAAAATGAAGATGAGTTAGCTTGTACTTTTGATTATATGCATGAATTCATGAGAGGAGAATTTTCAAGTGTGCAGGATGTGAACTAGACTTATCTTAATACTTGAAAATTATTTTAAGATCATAAAATAAAATAAATCTATTTTATTTAGACATTACTTTGGGTTTCCTTGGAGTATTGAAGGCTTTGATAGATTGAATGTATATTTGTGATGAGGAACATAATATATATACTATATGACTCGGCATTTAATATGGGTCCTGGTTATGATAGAACAATCTGAAATAGAACAAGGGAACCTACACCAAGAATATCGTCTATAAAAAAGTATTAAGCGAGATATATTAGAACATATATAATTGTACTTCATAAAATCAAATAACAAAAAACTCACACGTGTCTACATAAACTTTAATTTTTCATGTTTGTAGGTTCAGACAAAATAATCCAATTATCTTGACCTCGGCATACAACGTGCCACAATATTGATCTTTCATAGAAACTTGTATATTATTCTTTCACATATAACTATTTAATCAAAACTTTATTGTTATAATATTTATACTATTTTACTCAAATATGTATTACATGACTCAGCATACACGTGCAACGCACGTGCCGAGAAACTAGTTATTATTAAAGTGGGAACCCTAAAACTAAAAAGTTAGATTACAAAAATACCCCTCTTAATAAATCAATTGTCCTACTTAAGAAATTATATTATTATAAAAGTGGGAACCCTAAAACTAAAAAGTTAGATTACAAAAATATCCCTCTTAATAAACCAATTGTCCTACTTAAGAAATCAAACAAAAAAAGGCGTCGGATTCTCAGCGAATAGTCACAACCATTCATTTTCCAATGGCAAATAAACAACACTCATATTACATTTTTCATACGATGATACTCTTCTCATCAACCATAAATCATTCCACTTCACGAGGCAAGCCAAGATCTTCTGGACTGGATTGTTTGAAGTTAAGTGTTTTAATTCTTTTTCACCACTCAAAGACCTTTTTTTAGTTCTCTTGTAAAACTTCCACGTCCAATAGATCTCAATCACTTTCTCTTTTTCATCATAATTAAATACCTTATTTCATAAGAAGAAAAATGTATGCACTTGGGTTTTCAGTATTATTTCACTAGCCTATACATCATTCTATGAGAAGATTTCACTGGAATATCACAGGTTGATTGGTTTGTTGCTTTGATATATTATTTAGTAGATTGGAACCCTATAAATTAAAGTTAGATTACCTAAATATCTTTTTTATTTTATTAAACAATCTATTTAATAAAATAAAATAGATTTATCTATACCATTGTTAATAACATAAATAGTTATTTTGATTATTTGCCGAGGGATACAATATTTCCTTCAAATTAAAAGTTACATGAGTCATTTGGATTACTTGCCAAAGGATGAGTACATAATTAAGCCACCAACGGTCATCATTTGTGAAATGGTAATGTGGATGATCATCTCACTCCCTATAGATTATCTTTAACCAGACCAATTCAAACTATTTCAAGCAACCAGAAGAAACAAAGTCAACAACACCCACAAGGAAACATGATTTCCTTCAATGAGGCAAAATGCACCAATGGAGACTCCGTGGTAATTTCTTTAGACTTCATTGATTAATACTCCATCAAATGTATTTTACTCCCATTAACTCAATAATTTCTTTAAAATACACATTTTAATATTCTTTGTAGGCATCTTGAAATTTAATTGAAAGTTAAGGCTTCTCCATTTTACATGTTACTCTAATACGGACATACTTAACGTTTACTTATGAACCAAAGGTAGTTAACTTTGTAAATTTTATCATAATCATTAATTGATATAATCAAAATATTTATTACAATTAATATAATATTTAATTGTCAAATTCGGGTGTGATCATATAACCTTATTGATGCTAGCAGAAGAAGATGGTGAAATGCTACAAAATTTGATTAATGAAGCACCTGTTGTGGCACTATGTTTTGTTAGTGGAAGAATATATCAATTTGTGCATCAAATTTTTTTATTTATAGTAATTTTTTTATCTTTTAGATTATACTTAATCTTTTTCTTTTTATATTTTAGAAAGAAATTTCGTGATACTCCACTATAGTTGTTAATAGTATACTAATAAATCTAACGTTTCAAAAAGCTATATCTCTTCAAAAATGATAATTATATGACTTGAATTTTTAATTTACGGAATTATTACTAAAATTTATTAGTTATTATGTAATATTTAATTGAAATACATGCATAATATGTATAAAAGGACAAAATAAAATAATAATTGTAAAACATATTATCACGACCTAAATTTCCCTCCGTTGGGCATCGTGATGGCACCTAGTCTTAGGGACTAGGTAAGCCTAACATTTCCACTGAACAACAACAATAATAAAGGAATTTTAAAGATTTCGAAATAGAATTCTTGACAGAGTTTACAATTTCCCAAAACCCGGTAAATACAAGTCATAAGCTCTACGAAATCTTTCTATCAAATCAATTACAACTGTCTAGGAATAAGTAAGTACAGTTGAATAGAAATAAAACAGGAAGGTGACCCCAAAGCCTGACGCAGCAGCAGGTTACCTTGAGTCTCCTCAGCAACGATCTGCGCAGCTAAAACAACCATAACCTGAAGCTGCACACAAAAATGTACAGAAGTGTAGTATGAGCACACCACAGCAGTGCCCAGTAAGTATCAAGACTAACCTCGGCGAAGTAGTAACGAGGACTAGTCAAGACACCACCAGTCTAATAAGTAACAAGGCATAGATGTATAACGACCGAAACAAAATATTTATCTAACGATTTCTCAAAGTAATTAACAATACGATCGAATATTACAGAAGGAAATTCAATAATCACGATCAACGGACAACATAGTAGAAATACGCAAAGAGAATGGAAAGAATGCAATCCAAATGGCGGGAAATTCAACCCAATAAAAACACTAGCAACTCAACACTGCATCAATTATTCACGTCAGGCCTTAGCCAATAACTCAATAAAATTGGTCAAACCTTCGAGTGAAAACCTTTAAATTGTGAGTTCATTTTGAAAACTTTGAAGATATAGTCATTTCGGAATAGAGAAATTTCTTCTTTGAAACATACTTTCTCTGAATGTATATTTATATATTTTTATAAAGAGAAATCTTTATAACATAGTCTCTTCAAATACGGGGTGTTCAAATACACTTTCCCAAATACTGCTCTTTCAAGTATCATCAATATACGTGATGTTAAAAATATATTTTCTGAAGTACTATTCATTCAAATATCATCAAAACACGTGATGTTCAAAATATATTTTCCCAAGTATTGATCTTTCAAATATCATCAAAACACGTGAGGTTCAAAATATATTTTCCCAAGTACTATTCTTTCAAATATCATCAAAACACGTGATGTTCAAAATATATTTTCCCAAGTACTGCTCTTTCAAATATCATCAAACATGTGATGTTTAAAATATATTTTTCCAAGTACTGCTCTTTCAGATATCATCATTCTGCAAGACAAATGTTTTTCAAATATACTTTCGAAAAGAAATCCTTTAGACATAACTTTTCCTGGAGATAATTGCTTTTCAGCTATACTTTTCAATATGTATATTCATATCTTTCGATTCAAATCTCCTCAATCATAAACTACCGGAACTCAGTCCGCCACTCAGAATTTGTCATGCAATCCAGTACAGGGATGATAAAAACAAGAACTAATTCATGAAATATATTTAATTCTAGTGGAAGAACACTTACCCATTCGATTTGTGTGAAAATCCCTCAAGGAATCGCCCAAAACCGAGTTCTAAAAGTCAAAATATGTTTAAAATGATGAAACCCCAAATTTTGAAAACTTATAATCTGCCCAGGCTTTTAAAGCATCGCGATCGCGTAGAGGAAAAATATCACAGGTCAAAAATGCTCTACGCGATCGTGGAATAGCTTATGCGATCGCGTATAAGGAGCAGGATGGCTTCCGCGATCGCGGTTGGATTCCTGCTAACGCATAGAAGAAAAACTGGGCACTTCAAATTTACACTATGTGATCGCGTCTAAGGCTATGCGATCACATAGAAGGGAGGGACAACAGTCATAACAGCAGCAAAAACCAGATTTTTTTCTAAGTTTCAACACCCCGACGCCTATCCGAAACACACCCGAGCCCTCGGGGCTCAAAACCAAATCTACACACAACCTCAAAAACATCATACGGACTTACTCGAGTAATCAAATTACCAAAATAACATAATAAGCATCGAATTAACCTTAAGATAAATGAAATTTCTCAAAACTTCTTTAAACATCAATTTTTTTGCATTTAAGGTCTGAATCACGCCAAACGAAGTCCGTTTATTTCCAAACTTCACACATAACACATACTAATCGTATCGAACCTGTACCGGGCTTCGGAACCATAATACGGGCCCGATATCACAGGTTTCACCTCAAATTTTATTTTTAAAAACCTTTATATTTTTCCAGAAATAATTTTCTTTAAAAAATCATTTCTCGGGCTTGGGACCTTGGAATTCGATTCCGTACATACGCCCAAGTCCCATATTTTTCTACGGACCCTCCGGGACCATCAAATCACGAATCCGGATCTGTTTACCAAAAACGTTGACTGAAGTCAACTTTATTCAAATTTGCAATACAAAATTACCATTGTTATCAATTTTCACATAAAGGCTTCCCGGCTACACGCTCGGGCTGCGCACACACATCGAGGTGAGATAGAAGGAGGTTTTCACGACCTCGGAACACAGGATTATCTAGAAATATACGAGATGACCTTTTTGGATCATCACAATCTCCCCCTCTTAAACAAACGTTCGTCCTCAAACGTGCTAAGATTTACCTTGAACTCATCAAATCACTGATTGTGCATATTCCAACACACACCCGCGGGTGATCCCACGTCACCCCAACCTACATAATCCTGCTGACACCATCACAACTGCCATATAGCCTCCTCATCATCATCGAATAGCCTCATACCCCAATTCCTCACTTTCTACTCATTTCCAAACGACCCGATTCTAAATCCATGTCCGGCATTAGCCTCAACCAGCTGCATCAACTCAGGTCTACGCCCATAAGGCACGGCCACACAACATAGCACATCACACATAGGCTCAATAGAACTTTTGATCACCATAACTTCCCGAAATCAACTCAACATTGGGAATTAGTCCCACATATGGAAGAACTCTCTACTCCCAAATCCCATAATATCGATAATGATGCAATAAACACGAAGACCTAATCAGAAGACACCCGATTCACCGATTTACAACTAACACCACCGGGCACACATCTCGCAAACTGAACTAAGGAAGCACATAACGAAATAGTTGAGTATGAAAGATAGAAGCATATAAAGGTACTATCAAACAAGCCCATAGGCATAACTCTCTATCAATACTGACTTACCAAAAGCCATATAACAAGGAAGAAGCAAAGCATATGAACAAATCACAAGGATTCCATCCTGATAAAAATTCCACCGCGGTACTCAGCCCGGTTCAAACATATCAAATCACAAAGAATCACGAGGGTCTGCCCTCACTCTACGACACATGTCGAATACCTATATACCAATATAGATCTCCCGCTAATTCATCTCGGCTAACAAAATCATAATGCTCACTTGATCACATCTCAATGGAGTAGCAAATCACAGCTCGAAAAAAAAATACTCAGGAGAATCGCATAAAGCTTACCACGAAGGACAACATGGACTCACTTCCAGTTTCACCACTAGCAAGGATGAATAAAACAATGATAGACACGGCTACTACTCGTAGAATCTCCCAACAGGAGCAAGCACAAAAAAAAATAGAGTGTAATACATGAAACTCACTCATAAATGAGACAACAAATAATGGGAACTCGTCCTGATCAACAGGACTATAGTGAAATACAATGGTACCCCACTTTAGCACATCAAGCCATGCCTGGGTGATGATATCTGACACGACGGCCTCTAGCCTACTATATGCAACACAACAACGGGTCGGGTCTCCCCCTCTTAGGCGCCCTCTATCCACCTGAACACCCTGCCACAACTCTACCACCTGAATCCTGAAACAATCTCTCACCCTGTGGCTAACATCTCTACACTGAAAATAATCTCTCTGCCAATGTGGCTGTGGAAAACATACGATACGGATCCTCTGAGACCCATGAGTATCTGAAACGCTCCCATGCGAAACTAGTAATGCAACTGAACTGGTTGACCCAAGATTCTCTACCGTGCCTGAGTCCCTCAATGAATCTACGGACTCGCTCTCTAGCTGAAGCAACCAAGTGAGGTGTATATCTGGCCAACTTACTAAATCTGACGGCGTACTCCAATGGTGACATAGCGCCCTGAAGCATCTGGTCAAACTCTGTGCGTTGTACATCCCGGCGGAACTGAGGTGCGACCTCCCTCAAAACATATCCAACTGAATCCATGCTAGTAAGGATAACTCGGCCAGGCTACCCTAACTCATATGCCGCCACCACTAATCAATCCACTTCTATGGACCTGAGACGTGACAAAAGCAATCTCGCTCGTCTCCACAATACCCGAAGTACGAAGAATATTGTGACACTCTTCCAGAAACCTTGGGCATCACCTGCCACCAATCCACTGAAAGATAGAAGGGTGGTACTTCCAGTACCTCTAAATCCCAAGGTGCTCTACCTCCGATGTTGCTGTCCCAACCACAGGCTGAACTGAAATCACATATCGTACTGCCATGACAACTGAAACTTGACCAATATGATCTTGCTGCCCTGGAGTGTAGACAGTGGGAATCTGAACTCCTCCTCTGATCTGTGAAGCAGCTGGTGCACTAGAATCAACCCTGCCTGAGCCGATGTACCAATTGTACTCAAAACTGCACTCCTATCTTCTGAAGTCTGAGGTAGCAACAGGCACCCCCAGTACCTGTCCCCAAACTAGGACTACTGGCGACTCCTCAACGGCTGCTCTGGTAGGCATCTTAACTGCGGCACGTGCTCCTCGTTGGCCTCTGCCTCTGACCCTTGTGACATTTGCTTCGGGGTAGCATCATCCGGAGCCGCCGCTCGTGTTTTCACCATCAGTGAGAGAATAGAACGATGATTTCAAACTTCAAGATCAATGAACTCGCACGATAGGAATGAAGGAAGTGAAATTGTCCTGATAGTTCTGTAGCCTCTCGAAGATAGGTACACACGTCTCTGTACCAATCTGCAAGACTACCAAACCCGCTTATGACTCGTAGCACCTATGAACCTACACCTATGATACCAACTTGTCAAAATCCAAATTTCCCTCCGTTGGCTATCGTGATGGCACCTAGTCTTAGGGACTAGGTAAGCCTAATATTTCCACTAAACAACAACAATAATAAAGGAATTTTAAAGATTTCGAAATAGAATTCTTGATAGAGTTTACAATTTCCCAAAACCTGGTAAATACAAGTCATAAGCTCTACGAAATCTTTCTATCAAATATAAGTACAACTTTCTAGGAATAAGTAAGTACAATTGAATAGAAATAAAACAGGAAGGTGACTCCAAAGCCTGCGAACGCAGCAGCAGGTTACCTTGAGTCTCCTCAGCAACGATCTGCGCATCTACCAACAACCATAACTTGAAGTTGCACACAAAAATGTGCAGAAGTGTAGTATGAGCACACCACAGCGGTGCCCAGTAAGAATTAAGACTAACCTTGGTAAAGTAGTGACGAGTCAAGACACCACCGGTCTAACAAGTAAAGAGGCATAGATGTATAACGACCGAAACAAAATATTTATCTAACGATTTCTCAAAGTAATTAACGATACGATAGAATAATATGGAAGTAAATTCAATAATCACGATCAACGGACAACATAGTAGAAATACGCAAAGAGAATGGAAAGAATG
>MDKI01062887.1:0-18965 GCA_005239505.1 Nicotiana paniculata | reverse complement strand
TGCAAGACCTGAGCAAAAGGTTCAAGTCTATCGAGTTCAGGTACATTCCCAGGTTTCACAACGAACTAGTCGACGCCTTGGCTACCTCAGCCTCGATGATCCCTTATCCAGGTAACACTCATATTGATCCATTGGAAATCCAAGTTCGGAATCAACATGGTTATTGCAATACTATTGAGACATAACCAGATGGTGAACTGTGGTATCATGACATAAAACGATTCCTGAAAATAAAGGAATACCCAGAGCATGCCAAGGCAGATCAAAAAAGAACTATAAGGCGGCTCGCTGCCGGTTTCTTCCTGAATGGGGAAATTTTGTACAAAAGGACCCCAGATTTGAACTTGTTAAGATGCATAGATGCCACAGAACCTGCGCAGATCATGAGTGAAGTGCATTCAGGGGTATGTGGACCTCACATGAATGGATATGTTTTGGCGAAGAAGATTCTGCGGGCAGGGTATTATTGGCTTACCATAGAGCGAGATTGCTTCAGTTTTGTTCGCAAGTGTCACCAATGCCAGATTCATGGTGACCTGATTCACTCTCCACTTCGGAGTTTCATCCCATGTCCTCTCCTTGGCCCTTCGTTTCTTGGGGAATGGATGTTATTGGGCCAATCGAGCCAAAGGCTTCAAGTGGTCATAGATTCATTTTGGTTGCAATTGATTACTTCACCAAGTGGGTGGAAGCCGTCACTTTCAAAGCAGTCACCAAGAAAGCAGTGGTAGACTTTGTCCATTCCAACATCATCTGTCGTTTTGGTGTCCCAAAGACCATTATCATTGATAATGAAGCCAATCTAAATAGTAATTTGATGAAGGAGGTGTGCGAGCAATTCAAGATTATGCATCGCCATTCTACCCCTTATCGGCCAAAAGCCAATGGAGGCGTTGAAGCAGAAAACAAGAACATCAAGAAGATTCTTAGGAAGATGATCCAAACTTCTAGACAATGGAATGAAAAGTTGCCTTTTGCTCTTTTGGGATACCGCACAACTGCTCGCACATCCGTTGGTGCAACTCCTTATCTGTTGGTATATGGAACGGAAGCTGTAATACCGGCTGAAGTCGAAATTCCATCTCTTCGAGTCATTGTAGAGTCGGATATTGAAGATACAGAATGGATAAAGACCCGATTGGAACAACTAATGTTGATTGATGAAAAACGGCAAGCGGCAGTGTGCTTTGGGCAATTATACCAGCAAAGAATGGCACGCACTTACAACAAAAAAGTGCGTCCAAGGAACTTCAAGGTGGGCTAACTCATTCTGAAACGCATTCTTCCGCACCAAGTAGAAGCTAAAGGGAAGTTCGCCCCAAACTGTCTAGGGCCCTACATCATCAAGAAAGTGTTACCAAAAGAGGCCTTGCACGTTGTAGATGAAGAAGGAATGGTACCAGGTATGACCATTAATGCAGATGTAGTCAAAAGATATTATGTCTGATATATACCCACTGTGGAACTTTCACGCCTGATTTTCTCAGAACCGAGATGACGAAGGCTACCATTGCTCGTTGTTCCAAATAGGTGTCATCCTTTTGTTCACCCTTTTGAGTTGTATTTGTTTTCTTTGTTTCCCGCTTTTTGGAACCTGTGTACTCAAAAAAAAGGAAGAAAAGAAAAGAATTCAAACAACAAATCTTCTGATCCATTGAACTACGTCTGACCTGATTCCGAAAGGATACGTAGGCAGCCTTACCATGGGTTCGGTCCCATCACAACAACAAATCCATATTCCCAATATTCCAAAACTGGGTCAGAAGTTTGTTTTATTTTACAGTTTTTTCGGTCAAAGCGGTTCCAAAAATTGTAATTCAGTTCAAGGTTCTTTTCGCATTCTCCCTGTTAAGAACTTCTGATCGATCTTTGAGAATATTTGAAGTCACCATGCCATGGGCAACCTTCCGCATGTCCTATTGTTAAATAAAAAATAAAAAGAGAAGAAACGAGAGAGTCTTATTGGTAAAAACCCGTATGGACACTGTAAGGCGACAATGAGCAGAGAAATGAGAGAGTCTCATTGGTGAAAACCCAAATGGGCATCATAAGGCGACGATGAGTAGAGAAATGAGATAGGTCAGTTGGCGAAAACCGACAAAGGGCGCTACTAGCCGAATGAGAGTCTTCGTACTCCGGCATGAGCACAACCAAGACAGTTTAAAGATGAACCTTTGCGACGGATTTTGAGAATTAGACAGCTCAGACGGATCTGGCATCCAGTCCAAAATGCATTTCATGATTCATTGAAGTCGGCACATACTTCCTGATAAGTCTCCCTGTTCCTTTCCACGAAAGGGACGCCTTTTGTTTAAAGCAAATTTCTTTTGCACCTTCAAGTATTCTTCTATTTTTACTCATAATTTTCTTTGAGTCCCTTTCGGTCTAATCTTTCATCAAAAGCGAAGCAAACAAATGGCTGCAAAACTGGCTACAGTTTCCCCGTAATATCGAGCACAATTTGGGGCATATACAGCATTGACGAAGGCACGAATCCGTCTGTGATCTCATTTGACAAGGCGAACAAAGTGTCTCAAAGAAACTGAAAAGGCTGCCTAAGCAAGACCTCTTCATGAGAAAAGTTGATAAGCACTGCGGATACAAACCGGTACTAGGTACAAGATAACTGAGTTTGATTTTTAAAGAAAATTGCATTGCCTCGGAGACAAAGGTCGCAATACCAAGTACGTCTGGGTATGAAACAGTTGGGGACAACATTGGAAAGCCAAGGTCTCCAGAAAATGATACAGATCAGCCGAGCATCTCAGTACCATACTAATAGGATCAGTTCTTCAGCTGCGTAGAGGCCGTGAAGTCAAACCACAATAGGGCATCAAGGCCACAAACCAACCACCATTTTGAAAACTCATAAATTTTTCTTTGTTTGAAGCAGGAACAAAGCAGTGCAGAATGGAGGTTCTTAAAGGACGAATGCCACCAAACATAAGCTCCTTATCACTACTATTCATACCTCTTAGTTTAGTAGCTTAACTCAGGTAGAACCATTTCACCTAAGGGGATCCAACTCATAGTTCCGGGTAGAAGTACTCTTTGCTCAAGTTGTTTTACGTAGCTTAACTCAGGTATAATCATTCCGCCTAGGGGGATCCAGCTCATAGTTCCGAATAGAAGTACTCTTCGCTCAGGGTGTTTTACGTAGATTAACCCGGGTAGAACCATTTCGCTTAGGGGGATCCAGCTCATAGTTCCGAGTAGAAGTACTCTTTGCTCAGGTTGTTTTACGTAGCTTAACTCAGGTAGAACCATTCCGACTAGGGGGATCCAGCTCATAGTTCTGAGTAGAAGTACTCTTCGCTCAGGTTGTTTTACGTAGCTTAAATCAGGTAGAACCATTTCACCTAGGGGGATCCAGCTTATAGTTCCGGGTAGAAGTACTCTTCGCTCAGGTCATTTTACATAGCTTAACCCAGGTAGAACCATTTCGCCTATAGGAATTCAACGCTTTATCAGTAATACAGGGTACCAACCCCTGGTTACATTTCTCTCCAGTAATACAGGGTGTCAATCCCTGGTTACAATTCTTTCCTAGTAATACAGGGGTACCAACCCATGGTTACATTCCTTCCCAGTGATACAGGGTGCCAACCCCTGGTTACATTTTTCTTCCGGTAATATAGGGTGCCAATCCCTGGTTACAATTCCTTCCTAGTAATACAGGGTACCAACCCCTGGTTACATTTTTAGTAATACAGGGTACCAACCCCTGGTTACATTCCTTCCCAGTAATATAGGGTGCCAACCCCTGGTTACATTTTTCTTCCAGTAATACAGGGTGCCAATCCCTGGTTACAATTTCTTCTTAGTAATACAGGGTACCAACCCCTGGTTACATTTTTAGTAATACAGGGTACCAAACCCTGGTTACATTCCTTCCCAATGATACAGTGTGCCAATCCCTGGTTACATTCTTCTCCAGTAATACAGGGTACCAACCTCTAGTTACATTCCTTTCAGTAATACAGGGTACCAAACCCTGGTTACACTCATTTCCGGTAATACAGGGTACCAACCCGTGGTTGCATGTCCTTCTAGTAATACAGAGTACTAACCCCTGGTTACGTTCCTTCCCGGTGATACAGGTTGCCAACCCCTGGTTACTTTCCCTTTCAGTAATACAGGGTACCAACCCCTGGTTACCTATCATTTGGGTAATGTAAGGTACGTAATCCCTCGTTACAATTTTTTATCTCTCTTAGTCTATTTATACTACTGTCTCTGTGTGCCTTTCAATAAATTAGATAGTTTATAACTTTCTCTGGTAACTCACAAAATTTTCCTAGTTCAAACTGGGGCAGAAAAATTTTGTTCGTCTTTGATGGTTTTTCAGGCCCCGCCGTAGAGCACATGTGACGGTTAAAGCTTGTGGTTTCAGTGTCTCATCAGAAGAAAGAAGTCTTTCGATCACAAGATGGTTGGAGTTAGCATTGACAATGTGTCAACAACCCAGCTTCTCAAGATTCATCTTCTCAAATTCTGATCCATAAAGCAAGCAATTGAGATTGAGTCATAATTTTTTCTTCAAAGAGCATCAAGATCCAATCTAAGGTCGACACAAGCGAGCAAGTCAAAAATCAAGATTTGACTCCATACGACACATAGATAGGAATTTTGTAACTCTTAGTTTGCAGACATATGTAGTTCTCTTCTTCTTCTGATGTAGAACAAGTAACAGTAACAACAACAACAACAGCGGCAACAACAGTCTTAAATCAAGTGTCTGGTAGTCCCAGCTACCAAGTTTTCCAGAACTACACTGACCTGATTCCTTTAAACAAGGATATGTAGGCAACCTCGGAAGCAAGGTTCGGTCACCATTTTTCAAAAATTACTTCCATTGGAGTGATATGTGAGCAAAAATTAGCTATGGCGTTCACTTTTCTTTGCACGAAAACGCTTCATGTTCTCGAGCAAAGAGGGGCAGCTGTGAATACCTAATTTTTGCACCATTTAAATGCTCCTAAAATTGTTAGTATCAATTTTCCTTCAATCGTTATTTTTCTTATATTTTTGTGCATTTTTAATTGAATTTCTTGTCATAAAAATACCAAAAAATAATTTTCTATACTTTTCTCTTTGTGTGTGCACTTTTAATTGACTAATTATTTGATAAGTTAATTGATTTCTCATATAATTAATTCAATTGTTAGCTAATTTATTTTATTAGGTTTATTTTACTAGTTGGTATTTAGGTTAATTAGATTTTAGTTTAATAAGATAGGATTCAAGGAAAATGGTTAAAATTGAAATGATTTAAGTGGCCAAAAGTGAAATGGCTAATCCATAAAAGGATTGCCAGGGGAGGGGCAAAAACGACGTAGTTTGAGCACAAAACTACGTCGTTTTGGTTAAATGATCAAGATCAAATCCTGGCCACCTATTTCATTTGATCCAATGGTCTAGAATTGGTGTCATGTGAGGTATAAAAGTTTAGAAATCTGATTTTTTTGGCCTCATTTCCATACAATCCCCAAGTCCTAGACCCCTCTTTCCTCTCTTCTTCTTCCCCGCCGCCGCCACCGCCTCTCCATGGAGGCGCCACCGTCTGCCGCCGTCCACCGGCGTCCAAACCACCCCATTTTTTCACCATATTCTCCTCTCTTCCTCCGTTTTCCATATCTTCAACTCAAATCTCCCAAAACCTCGCCAACCTCCACGAATCTAGCAAACATTGAAACCCTAGCCGCCCCCTTTTTCTCAAATTCGTGAAGTTTCGGCCACCTCCACCCCACAACACATACATGAATGGATAGAGCTCCAAGATACCTACGCTTTCTCCATAATTTCACCCATAAACACCCCCGTCCACTGTCCACCATCCACCGTCGCCAGCCGCCTCCACTACTGCGTCACCGCTGGCTTGCCGCCTCGCTGTCACTCTGAGGCCTCCGGTTCTCTCTGCACACTGGCCTTAAAGCAAGGTTTTGTTGTTGATTTTCATCGAAACTAGCCTCCAATTCTCCGGAGTCATGGTTTCGAGGAAAATCAACAAGGAATCTTGCTCGAGCCGCGCCACTGTCCCCCTATTATTTCATTGCCTAACCGTCACTACGCCATTAGGGTATGAACACTCAAATTCGGTAAAGCTCGAACTTTGAATGTTTTGAATTTTCTATTCCTTTATCATTTTGTCGTAGTTTCGTTGTAGTGTAAATGTTGTTAACGATCGTTTCAGTTAGCTTTCAGTCTAGTTTCTGATTTTCATTTTGATTTTAACTGAATTGGTTACTCTACTTTACCTCATCATTGATATGTTTTGGCTTTACGTTAGTTGTTTGAGTTCTGATTTCATATGTAGTATTTCTGATTTCGTTTTTGCTTAAAGTCGTGAGTTTCATTAATGTCTTCACTTATCAATGCATCACTTTTTTTTAATTTAGTCATTAGGTTTTAAGTTTCTTTTAGTTGAGTATTAGTTCAATTGTTGAGTCTAGTTATGTGTTCTTTCTATCTTATGATTGGTTCAAATCACATGGTTGGTACTGATTTTGTTAAAAGTTGAAGAGTATATATGTTTGGTCATGAGAGTAGGGTACTTGTTTAGTTATTTTTTACTGTTTAAAAGCTTTTGGGAGTATGTTGCTCCTATTACTATTTCGCAGTTGGTAAAAATTGTTCTTGAGGCAGATTTTTGAACCAAAAGTTTGTCCTTGAATAGTTAAGGCAGAATTTTGGTGAAAAATATGTCCTACGGACAGATTATTGTTAAAAATATGTCCTATGGACAGATTTTCAATCATGAATACATTGCCTCTTCTCTTATAAGACACACACTCCATCTTACACTAAAAAAAATCATAAAAGAGAGCTGCAAAACAAAAAAATTCCAGCAGCCTGTCACCTTTGAATATTTTTCTAGAAAAGAGCAAAAGTCTTCCAAAAAAAATATAAAAAGTTTGAAGTTAGTTTGTAGTTCTTTCTTCTTTAAAAAGCCGTAGTTTCAAGGTGTCTTCTGGGGACTGTTTCACTGTTGTTGTTGTTGGTTTTGAACTGCGTTTGATAGTTGTAAGTTTCAATAAAGTTCATAACTTTTGTTTGCTTTCGGATTCGCGGCCTAGGTATTCTTCTTAACTTCGTAATGTAGTCTCTTGGAGTTCTAATGAAAAGCATAATGCTTGAAGTTCATTTAATAACTTGATATAATTTATTTATTTATTTGCATAATCTGCTTGAACCATGAGTATGTCTTAGCTATATGTCTTTTGTTCTATTTAAAATTAACATGTTGTAAGTTTTGAAATTTTTTTCTCTCTGGTTGTTAATGATTATGTTCATAGTTTTAAATATGTTACAATTTTAGTAGCTAGATTTGGCCTTTTGATTTAACATCGTTTTCTATAGCGAAAAAAGAAAAGAAAGGAAGAATATGCATCGTGATTTTACTTATTCAAGTTGTTCATGGTTTGTAGTAAGACAAATAAGCTAAAGAATGTTTGGTTCTTAATTCAAAGTCATGTAAGGAATTTTGAAGCTTTTCCCTTACTTTTTTTTTTTACATGGTGAGAAATATTCATCGATTGTCCATCCTTTCTCTTATTATTCTTTCTTCCATTATTTTTGTTTTAGTTTGTTTATTCCAGGTGATTGAAAGCGTGATGAGTAGTCTATTAAGTATTTTCTTTGCTACTGTTTTCTTTGTCAAAGTACTCTTTATGTTCTTGCTTCTAATTTATTTAGATCTAGTTTAGTTTTGTGTAATAAATGATTTTAAATTCATATGTTGTTTAGTAAGTAATGTTCCATAGTTAAAAGTATATGCATATTTGGAAGTATATTTTTTTTATAGCTAACTAAAAGTCAATTTTTCTAGTAATGGCAAGAATAATTTAGATCCTTTTAATAACCAAGCACTAGGCAAATTTTAGGTATAAAAAATAATTCTTTTAAAATTTCTAGTTTTATCATTTAATTAATAACAACAACAATAAGAATAAGATTGTAAGTAGGTTCAATATTAACTAAGTTTTATACATTGTCTTACCACCATTAAATTGCAAATAGGCATTTTCTTTTACGATAAAGATGGACAATTATTTTGCATAATCCAACCCCTATAGTAATTTGTCTTAACTAAGATAAATAATTTTTTTTGACCGATGTCGGGAAGATTCGCTTCGGAATAAAGACATAAATAAATTGTCAAGGTCGAGAGGACTCGTCTTGTTCCAATTCTTTCAAATAAATAAAAATTTTATTTAATTAATTTCGGTTAGGATCCACTTATAGGTGCAACACACGAGCTAAGGTCGGGGATACTCGTCTTGGTTAGTGTAAGTTAGGGTCGGGGATACTCGTCCTGGTTTGAGATTAATGAAGTCATCAACAATAAAAGCGGACATAGAAAAAATATGAAAACCAAATGAAATACAGTTTATTTAAAATTAATTTAAAGTCAAATGTAGCCAATAAAGCGACTGTGCTAGAACCACGAGACTCAGGGAATGCCTTACACCTTCTCTCCCGGTCAACATAATTCCTTACCCGAACTTTGCTTTCGCACACCAATAATAAAAGAGTTAAATCTTCCTTTGACTAGGGATTCAAATAAAAGGTGACTTGGAACACCAAAAAAAAAAAAGAATCAATTACAAGTGACTCTGTAAATAAAATAATCCCTACTCAAATTTGTCGATTTAATTGGAAAAACTCTTTAACCCGCAATCCATAACACATATCTTTTGAGGGTAGGAAAAAGGGGTGTGACAAAAATAATCCAGAAAAGTATGTTAATCTGGTAGACTTCGATAAACAACTTAACTGATAGGTAGAAAAAATATGCATCAACTATACCAACCTGGTACAGAAATACCTAAAGGGCATAAGTGTGACAATTAGGCAGACATCACTTAACAAAATCTGTCAGACTTCAATGAACAATTTAATCCGGTAAAGAAACTGCAGAAGAGCTATGTGAGGTTCCGGGGTTGTTTTTTAAATACCGTCAATTTCAATTTTTGTTAAGCCTAGCCCCAAAAAATCCCTTTTGTGTCAATCACACCTTAGTGGACTTGTCACCCAGGTTATGGGGCACATGAACTTGTGGTTTCTTCGTCATACTAAATATCTTATGTATGTATATTTTAAGAATTGGTCCACTACTATTTGGTGCCCGCATATTTCAAAAAAGTTGAATGGTACACTTGATTGAATATTGAGTTATTTATTCAATTGAATGTGGGTTGATTTTCACTTAATACATTTTCCTTTCTATTTTCTACAATGTGACGCATTCATATTCTAAATATTCTAAATCCGCCTCTGTATTATTTTATATTTCCTCCGATCCAAAATAAATAATTTTTTGGTTTTTTTTTGTTGTCTAAAATAAGTGATTTTTTCATATTTCAAAAATGCATTAATTATTTTTTTTTTTCTACATTACCTTTGAAGTAAATAATATTGGAGTATGTGTTAGGAGTATTTATGTGAAAAAATAATAAAGATTAATATGTTAATTAATGTTAAAAAGTAGATTTTTTAAACTGTATGAAAATAATAAAAAAAATCACTTATTTTAGATTGAAGGGAGTACCTGGAAGCCAACTATTTCGTACTTTCTAACATTTGAGTTTTATGAAATTTGTGATAGATCCCATTGTTTGTACTTTATCCATTTTCTAATCTTATTTTATTTTTAAAATGCTAGCTTTACAAGTAAAATTTTGTGGAGATTTATGTCCCATGCATTGAATGGAGCTAACGTTTTAAACCTGCATGCATCTCCACTTTTCAAAATTTCTGTTCACGAGGCCTTGTCAGATTAATAAAGTTAGTACATCAAATAGGTTCTTGATTACTGTAGCAGATTATAACATAGTCTCTATTTTATTTTGTAAGTTACCAGCCACTTCTGAGCAATTTGTCTTGTCTTGCATTTCAATTATTTTTACTCCTTACTTTTATTTTTATTTGTTCAATATTTTAAAAATAGATTTCACTTTTAACATATTAAGAGAAGATAAAAAAAAAATTAACGTTATACCAACAACATTAATTATTTATTTCAAATTATTTTCTTAAATTCATTAAAAATATGCATCAATTTAATATGAGTATCATGATAAATTATACAATTTATTTATTATTTCTTTAGATGTGTGCAACTCATGGTGGACAAGTAAAGGTGAACAGAGTGAAGTAGTTTTTATGATGCTGTTATTATTTCTTTGGTTTCTGTTTGATGGTACTGATATATTGTCCCCCCCCCCCCCCCCCCTCTTCTCTTCTTGTCTTTTCCGTCTTCTTGAACCGAGGGTCTTTCGGAAACAACAACTCCACTCCTTCTGAGTAGAGGTAAGGTTTGCATACACACTACTCTTCTCATATCCCACTTGTAAGATTTCACTAGGATGTTATTGTCTTGTTATATAAGCGGTTACTCTCCGATATAAGTATATTTTTTCCTTTTCTTATTTTTTTTATTTTTTCCAGTTACGTTGAAAAGAGATTTGCCAACATAAACATAAAGGTAATTTAACATCTACTAATACTACATTAAGATGTGGATATATGTGTAACATTAAGGAGTCACCAATACTCGTAAAATTCGATAAAATTTTTATATACGTGTATATATACTTTGTAAATGATTATATAAATAACTTAACATCTAAACATTAAAAACATTTACGGGCACTAATTAAACAAATTAATAGTGCTCCCGTCAAATTAATATCTTAGGCCCGCTTCTCACTACATTTATGTTTGTCCTTTTTTTTTAATATAGTTTTGACATGCATGCAACAAGTCAACAACTGTATTTGCCAGTACTTAATAATTATTCACTCAATTTAATTTTAGTTGTCCACTTTTGACTTTATAATTTTTCTTTGATTCTTTTTTTTTTTTTTTTTTTTTTTTTTTTTTTTTTGGGTGTCAAAGGCCTGGAACAAGGGAAAGAGAAAGGAAAGGGCAATTATGGAAGCACAGATCTTTTTTATTTGTTTATTGTAAAACCTTGTTAATGTATATCAAGAAAATTAATTTAGGTTAAGATTGGAGTTTCTTAAGGGCAACTAATTAAGAAAGATATTAAGCAAAACCTTCCAATTGTTGGCCACCTGTCCCCAGCATGCAAAATAGTTTTTGCCTAATTAGCTTAGCTAATCATTATTTAATTTATAATATTATACACATTTCACCAATGCCTTACAAAGTATATTCTCAGCATTTCACACTACAATTTTGAGTGAAGGAAAACTTTAAGCCAAAATTAGCTTAGCTTCCCCAACCAAAATAGGTAGGAAAAGTTTTCATCTACTCATTTGGCAATCTTATGTCCATATTTAAATTAGTTGGACTATTTGAACATGTGAATATTGTTTAATTGATATGCCTTAGCCTGGCAGAGTTATCTGATAATTATGTTATATAAAAAATATTAGATATTCAGTAAAATATAATAATGTACGTGAGTTGGTTCGACACCATCAATATTTATCTTTACGAGTAGTTCAGCTTTTAGAGAACAAAAGGTAAAAAAATAAAAATAAAATATGTATGTTTTTACTTTTCTTTACTTAAATATTCTTTGATAAAGGAAACAATAGCAAGTGAGTGGTCCGATCCTTCTCCGACCCCACACATAGCATGAGCGTAGTATCAGTGGCGTATGGATATCAAAGTAATATGAAATGAAAAATTGAGGGAACTTTCATGGGAAAGTGGATTAAGATCAAAATCAAGAACATCATGTTGTCATTTGACTTTTATTTCTCTAATTTATTTGCTTTTTATTTTGACCGTCATTTTCTTAATATAGTTGATTCAGTGCAAGTAATACTTAATTATTTGGTAGTTTTTTGTAATTATTTTTCTTTGAATAATTAAAGTTAAATACCCTTCCAAACGAGTTGGTTAATTTTACTGCTATAATCAGATTGTACTTAAAGAAACCGAAAACTTATACTCCACCATTTCTAAGGAACGTAGTGTGAATTAAGAAATATCTTTTACACTAGTTAAGCCTAAAATTCACGAATTTAATATTTTAATTTTAGTTTTTTCTTTAGAATTTTTGCTAAATTGATCACCTTGATTAAGAGAATCGATTATTATTTAGAGAGATTATTACATTTCAAGCAAGAATGTTATCTCCATCTTCAACAACAATTATTATTAAGGATAAAACGAAAACAAATATTAATTCATCTTGAACTTCTAAAATAACAAATAAATTGAGATAAATATTTTTATAAATCATGACAAATTATTTGAGACGGAATACGTATAAAATTATTTCTTTCCGCAAAAAAAAAACATATCATTATCCAAGAAAAGAGAAATTGCTTTATTTGCTATTACCTTTTTAGCTACTTAATTAAGAAGTAACTTTTTCATCTTTACAACCATTACCTATACGTGTAACAGATCAATCAAATACCTTTTTTATAAGATAATCACTACTTGGCTTATAATTATCATCTCATTCTCCACGATTATTTTATTTATAAAATCTAAATTTAGGTAGCTTGAAGCAAAATACGTGTATACATTACTAAAATTACATATATCCTTTTTATCAAAAGTCTTACTATAGAAAGAAAAAAAAAACACCAATTAAATCGAATGTCAAAGTACCACATACAAAAATATTAACAAAAAATATAAAAATTTTAAAAGACAGATAATATAAACAGAAATAGTGATCGCTACTTGACATATAATTACACATATATTTATTTTGTAATATTCAAAACTTAGGTAGCTAGTTCGAAGCATGTACGATACGTGTATGCATTGCAACTATTACACATAATTATTTATCAAAATATAAGAACTAATTTTTTTTTTTTTTTAAAAAGGTCACCAATTAAATGGGAAGTCTAGATGCCACGTGTACCAAATAAAAAAATATATAAATAATAAGGAGGTCATCAAGGTAACATGACAAAGAAGTTATTGATGACCTAACTCAAAAGGATTGTCCTAACTGTGAGAAAATCTTAGAAAAAAAAAAAAAAAACTCTATAAATACTCTCTTCTTCTTCTTACACTTTTTAAACATACCCTAAAAAACACATCCCCAAAAAACCAAAAGCCAAACATTCAGAAAAAACTCAATCAAGAAACAAAGAAAAAAATTTATTTCTCTTATATTTTTCTCTATAGTTTCGCATTGGTTTACAAGAATATGATCAAAAGCTCAAAAGGGTCTGTTTGGAAGAGGAAAAACAAGGATAATATGATGAATCAAGAAAAAGATGAGAAACTAATTACAAATAGTAGCAAGAAGATGAAGAAGAATATTAATGGAAAAAGCAAAGGGGAAAATGAAAATTACCCTTTGCTTTGTTATCATGAATTGCCACAATATATGAAGGATAATGAGTTTATTTTGAATTATTACAGAGCTGATTGGCCTATTAAAGAAGCTTTTCTCAGCATTTTTCGTTGGCATAATGAAACTCTTAATGTTTGGACGTAAGTATCTCATTTCTTCTACTTATTAACAAAGGAATCCGTAGTCGTTACCCTTTAAATGTCGATTTTGTGTAATAACTCATAAATTATACATAAACATGCGCTAGATAAATCATGTGCGACGGACTCGATCAGAAATGTGTGCAAGTGAATTTCGAACCCGAAATCTCTCATTTGAAAAGTCTCATGCTCAAACAACTCTTCTTTTTCTCTTCGATTTGATATAAACTAATAGAATAATTTTTTTTATAATGTCGATGTACCAAAAAATTACTGTAGTTATCATTTAGGTGATCTGATAGTTTAAAAGTATTTTCGACGGTTAATAT
The DNA here is from genome assembly GCA_005239505.1 of Nicotiana paniculata. NCBI lineage: Eukaryota > Viridiplantae > Streptophyta > Magnoliopsida > Solanales > Solanaceae > Nicotiana > Nicotiana paniculata. The sequence continues at coordinate 5,196 of MDKI01062887.1, read as the reverse complement.
GTGAATGTTAAACTTGCCTGCTCTTCTTGTTCTTCTTCTTCTTCTTTTATGTGATTAATTTTTAAATTTGGATTTGCAGGCAGCTTATTTATTTGTTTTTATTATTATTTATTGACCATAGTTTAAAGAAAGTTAAACTAAACTTGGTAGATTAATTCTCTTTTGCAGGCATTTACTTGGATTTATTCTATTTGTGGGATTAACAATAATCAATGTAGTGGAAGTACCTCAACTTGCTGATTTCATGACTATGTTTATTTGGTAAGTCACCTAAATTTACTGTTTTTTAACAGTTCCTCAGAAATTAATCCAATTAACTAACAATGACTAGTTATTCACATTAAATTTTGGTTATGAAATTAAAAAAAAAAAAAATTGTTGCTGTTCTATGCAAATAAATTCAGAGATTGCCATTTCTTTAAGCTCCTTAATTCTCATTAGTATACTTCTCATTTTCATCATTTCTAATATAACTAGAGTCAACTGTATGTTATATATAAAAAATATATAAATTTTTATACTTTTATATTTATCGGATGCAAATAATTTCGACCGCGGACTAAAGATAATTTTTTTTAATGCATCAGCCGTTAAAGAATAAATTCGAAAAATGAAAAGGTGAATAATTTCTAGAGTACATCTTAGTGACAGCTAAAGACATTGAATATGGGGTCCAATTTGATGTATGAAATGTTGGTAAAATGAATGGTTATCTGGAATATGCTGTACGATATTGTTGGTCATCAAACTCCCAACTACATTCCATAAATATGTTCCCATTTATTTATACTAATACTACTTTTTTCTTGGCTGACATTAACGAAAAAACTATAATAAAAATATTATTAGTTGGTGCTTCAATAAAGTCATAGAATTTCTTGGAATTTATTAATTCACTTTAATTTATAAGGGAATAAAGGAAAAGAAAAAAATTAGCGGAATATAAAATATAAATATTAATAATTTTTCAATTTGGGAAAATTATAATGCACCGGTTGTACCGGTAGAATAGCACCAAACAGCTGCTTTTAAACATGTTATTTAAATTTTAGCCAGTTTTTAAACATATTTCAAATTTAGACAGATTTGACAAATTTCAGACACCTCCTCCTCCTCCTCCTTCTAGTCTGAAGTTCTAAACTGCAAGAGTTTAACTTCAACCCCAAAAGTTTGAAACGTGAAGGTCTGAAGTTTGAGGGTTTGATAGTTCAAACTTCCGACCTAAAGATTTAAAGTTTGATTATAAAGTGGTTAAATTTTAAAAGATTCATGAATTTTGGCTATTCTTTAAATCGCATTCCTAAAATAGCTATTTGTGCACTTCGCCGGTGATAACTCGTAAATTTCAGTAAAGGCCTTAATTTCGCTCCCTATTTGTGGTCCCTCCCCTACCCAAAATAGATTAAAAGGAATAAAGAAAAAAGAAAAAAAAAGATTGCTTAATTTCATTGTCATGATAATTAATTCTTAGATTTTGATTCAATCTTCGCAGGAACTTTCCCACGAGTGGAGATGCAAATGTTTCCAATAATTCAAAGGATTTTTTTCAGGTGAGCCATTTTTCACTTATTTTTAAAATCAATTTTCACTGTTTGAATTCTTACAACAACAATAATAACTCCATCTGAATTGCAAGCAACTCGAAGTCGTCTGTATAAATCCTCACTATTTACAGTCAAATCTCTCTATAATAACTTTATTTGTTTTGATATTTTTAGGTTGTTATAGTGAAGTGTTGTTATATAAAACATTATATTATAACATAACACGAAAAATTAGTTTTAAAAAAAACTTGGCTATTATCATAAAATATTGTTATAGAAATGTTTGACTGTATATCGCTCCAAAAAGGCCGGAAAAACTAGAATGAACACAAAAAATTAACAAATGTGTCCTTTTTTTTTTTCAGGGCTCAGGTAGACTAATTGATTTGAAGCAAGACCAAAACTTACAACTTGACATAATGTCAACACAGAGTGTACAAAGTGAAACAACATGGCCATTTTATGTATTCTTAGCTGGTTCAATGTTCTGTCTACTCTCAAGCAGCATTTGTCATCTCTTCTCTTGTCATTCCCACAAGCTAAACATCCTCTTGCTTAGAATGGACTATGTTGGAATCACAGTCATGATAATAACATCATTTTTCCCACCAATTTACTACATATTCCAATGTTCACAACATTGGCAAATTGTATACCTAAGTGGTATCACAATTATGGGAATTTGCACTATCATCACTCTACTTTCCCCCGTGTTTTCGACTCATAAGTATCGATCATTTCGAGCTGTGTTGTTCATGTCTATGGGATTCTTTGGTCTGATACCTGCAATCCATGCGGTAATACTGAACTGGGATGAGCCTGAGAGGAATGTCACACTAGCATATGAGTCCGCCATGGCATTGTCTTATCTTATTGGGACTATGTTTTATGTTACACGAATCCCAGAGAGATGGAGGCCGGGATTTTTTGACCTAGCCGGTCATAGTCATCAAATATTTCATGTGTTTGTGATCTTAGGTGCATTGGCACACTATGGTGCTGCTCAAATTTTCTTGGAATATCGGAGTCGATTGGGCTGTGACAAACCCTAGATTACAATGCACTATGACCTAATTTACAACAAAAAAAAAAAGGAAAAGGATTATCAAATTTATTCTTTTTATGTTTGTATTTTCAAAATTATTTGATGGTTTGATGTAATGTATTGCTTTGTGTTATAGAAGGGGTTAAGTTTTTTACCCTTTTAGATATAGGACAATTATTCATTTGTTATGTAATGAAAATTCTAATGTATACATTTTAAAACTTGATTGAATGAACACTTATATTTTTAAGTGATTGCCTTTATCTTTTACTATTTCGTCCTAAGAAATTTTAGGCTCAGTTTTTCTTTTCAATTTCATTCCTCTTCTCCTTCTTCATTTATAACGAATATAAAATACTCACTGCACCTGATGTTTACATCAATGAATTAATTTAACTTTAGAAGTCAAATATTAAAGTAAAACAACATATAACCTAATTATATTTTGCCGATTAATTTACTAGCTTAGTGCAAAGAACTTCCTTCAACAATGACTAGAATATCTTGCTTGTAGGAAAATTTTATGTGTTTTCGAGCTTTAAACATATTTTGGCGATATATATATATATAGAAATAATTCATAAGATTTACATGATTAATTGAGAAAGAAGAGGTGAGTAAGTACCGAGTAGGACAGTACAACTATAAAAAAATAACTTTCTTTAGCAAACCTCTATTCAAAGAACAGAAAAGACAATTTTATAGAAATATCATATCCACCTTATTATTTTGGTATCAGAGCCAGAAGATTCTAAGCATATTATAGTTCATGATTAAACCATTAGTAGAAATAAGAAAAGAATTAGACCGATTATACGAATTATATAGATATCTACATACTAATAAGACCAAGTCTACCTCTGTTAATCCTATTTCCCTGGATGCGCACCAAGTCTATTTTCTGAGCAGCTTGGTCTTGATCTAACTGGAAGAAAGTCCATTTTTTCTCTTTTTTACTTATTCTTTTTTTTTGTGGAGTTATTTCTATCTTTTCTAATTTACTTATTAAATTATCTATTTCGTGATTATTGCTAGATTTCTTTGCTTCTTTTTCTCTTAGTAACCTATCTAATTTATTATCTACTTCTATTAACACTGCTATTATAATGTTATTTTGTTTAATTATTACCTGGTCCGACTTAGATCCTGGTATAAAATCTTTAAAATCTTGTGGAAAGGGTATAGTTTTTTCTAATAATTGTAAGGCTTCTTTATGTATATCTGCTATTTTCCTGAAAGAGAAATTGTTTTTAGATCTTCCAATCTCCTTTTTATATCTTCTATTTCACTAAGCAATTGTTTATCAGTCCTTTTGTTTGGAGAAAATATTCTTTTTTCTATTTCTTTTTCTTGTGTCTTTAGAAAGTCCAAATTTTCTTCTAATTTTATAAAAACTTTCTTTTGTTTTTCTATTAATAAACGTATCTCTTCTAAAACTTGTCTATTATGTTTATTATCCTGTTGAAACCTTTCACTTAGATTTATTATTAAATCTACTAAAGTATTATATTGCTTGTCTTCTGTATGTAGAATATGTTCTCCGTTACTGAAATTGCACTTTATAATAGTCTGATCTTTTAAACTTCTGTATTTCTTTTCAAAGGGTATTTTTAAGTCTAAATATTCTAAGTGCTTTAAATAATCTATTTTGATTAGCCTAGTGGTATCCAAATTTTTTTATTCTTCGAAAATCTTATTCTTTGATTTTCTAAAAATATTTCACCTTCTATATATTGTAATTCCCATTCTAAAGCTGATATTGTTTCTTTACTAATACTATGTTTTACTATATTACTTGTTTCTGTATTTGGCAGTACAACTATAAGAAAACAACTTTCTTTAGCAAACCTCTATTCAAAGAACAGAAAAGACAATTTTATCGAAATATCATATCCACCTTATTATTTTGGTATCAGAGCCAGAAGATTCTAAGCATATTATAGTTCAAGAATAAACCATTAGTAGAAATAAGAAAAGAATTAGACCGATTATACGAATTATATAGATATCTACATATTAATAAGACCAATAAAGAAAGATTATCCAGACTCATAGATAAGATATCAGCCATAGAATATAGTTGGATAATATTATTAAAACACAAGAGATAAGATACTAAATATATGAAAAGAACTTGGTACGCTAGATATATAGGTATTACTTTTACAAACATTCATAAAGAAGAATTAAAAATACTTAGTAACGAAAAGAAATATAGCTGGCTTATTAGACTTAGAACATTTGTAGAACAATACGAGGAATACTATCAAGTAGATAATATATTAAATAGACTTCATTGGGAAATAACAGCTGTAGCAAGCGATATACTAGAAAGCAAGAGAATAATAGAATATTATAAAAATAGTTTCAAATACAGTGCACCTTTAGGATAAGACTAGAATTTTGGGCCAAAACATTTTATGAAACAACATAATTTTGCTAGATTTATAAGTTGCCACTATAAACTAGTATATATTACCTTAGAAAATATTAGTAATTATACATACTATATAGAGTGGTTAGAAATACAATTAGCTCTTTGTAAAAGACCAGAAGCAGGTAAATTAAACAACCCAGAACTTAAAAATCGTATTATTTTAGAAATAG
>ML355833.1:0-62446 GCA_005239505.1 Nicotiana paniculata | reverse complement strand
GAAAATAGGCTATCGGGGTCGGAATGGAATTCCGACAGTTGGAACAGGTTCGTAATGTCATTTGGATATGTCTACAAAATTTCAGGTCATTCGGAGTTTTTTTGGATAGTTTCGGCATCATTGGTGGATTTTAGAAATTTCAAAGTTCTTAGGATTGAATCCAACGTGATTTTGGTGTTTAGATGTTATTTTTGGTGTTTCGAGAGTGCAACTAAGTTTGAATGATCATTTATGATATGCTGGTAAATTTGGTTGGGGTCCTGAGAGGCTCGGGATTGATTTTGGATGATTAACGGGCATTTTGGCCTTGGAAAAGTCTGCTGTTTTTCTGGTGTTAGCACAACAGTGTTTTGTGCATCGCGATCGCGAGGTCAGGGCCACGATCCCGTAAGGTGGACTGAGGCCAGGAGACAATTTCTCAGTGCAATCGCGGAGGTCGGGCTGCGATCGCGCAGCTTTGGGGGTTGTTCATTTGCGATCGTGTGATGTGAGGTTGCGATCGCGTAGGGTTGGCAGGCCTGAGTCTGGGGTCACGCGTTGTTCTTCGCAAACGCGGTCGATGGTTCGCGATTGCGTACGATCAGGTAATAAGGAACCCTGATCGCGTGGGCTTTGTTGCGATCACAGAGAGTATATTTGGACAGCTGACGATTAGTGAATCCTGATGTGCGTCCCGCGATCGCGATGAATAAGGAACTGGGCAGTATATAATTAAACCCTTCGTGACCATTAAACCCTTTCACACCATTTTTGAACGGGAAAAGAGCTTTGAGGCGATTTTGAAGAGAGGAAATAATTGTGCTTCATTGAGGTAAGGATTTTGGACCCTAAAACTCGATTATAGGTGATTAAGGACCATAATATCAGTGTTTAATTCATGAAAATCAGTAGAAAAAGATGGGGTTAGGGTTTGAGATTTTAAAACTTTTAGGGATGGATTTGAGGGGTCAAACGAACTCCGAATTTAGAATTCTTTATATGTACGGACTCGTGAGATGATGAAGAACATTTTGGTATAAAATTTGTCGAGTTCCGAGACGCGGGCCTAGGGGTCGGGTTTTGGCTAAATTCGGGTTTTATGCTAAAACTGGTACTTTTCAATTGGAATTCATTCCTTAAGCATAATTTGATGATAAAAATCTGAACTTGGTAGATTTGGAGCGCTCGGAAGTTGATTCGAAAGGCAAGCGGGTTGCAGAGTAGCTTTTCGGGCTAGTTTGAGGTAAGTAATGTCATTAAATCCTGTCCTGAGGGTATGAAACCCCAGACTTTGCATCCTTTCACGGATTTTGGAATGCAAAGATTGGAAATTTGGAAATATATTCCTTTTTAGGCAACTGTTGAGTTGCGAAACCGATTTTTAAGCCTATGCTTAATTAGTATTGATATATTCTGATATAATTTGGACTGCAAGCCATGTTTGGGGCCTAGTACCGATCTGTTTACCCCTTGGGGGATGTTTTTATTATTTTCCACACTTCATATGTTATGATTTTCACTCAGTCTTTTCTTGATAATTATTTTGACACTCAGAGTATTTTGATATTATTTCTTGAAAATGGAACACTGTTTTGGGCCGAGAACCCGGTATAATGATGACCCGAGTGGCATGTTGAGAGTGTCTGACTAAGTGAGGTCGCGGACCAATATTGTGAGGATGTTATGATACGAGAGAGGCCGAGGGCCAATATTGTGAGTGATTTATGCCATGATGTGGCTTGTTATAGCGCTTGGGCTGTAGGAGCCCCTCCGGAGTCTGTACACCCTCAGTGAGCGCAGGTACCTACTGAGTGCGAGTGATGCCCACGGGGCTGATACTAAGTGACTGTTAGGTTGCCCGCTGGGCTGATACTGAGTGATGGTAAGGTGCCGAGAGAAAATGTTGCGAGAAATGATTATGGCCCGAGGGGCAGATTTATGATGATTTTACTGAGTTTTTGACTGTGATTCACTTCATTTTTCAAACTGATTTTTCTGAGAGTTTTACTGAGATATATTAAAATTATACTTGTTTCAAAGGATTTCTAGAAATTTATTTTCGAACTTATGTATTTGATGTATACTTTATGGAGATTTGATGTTTTACTGTTTTGTGGATTGGTGTTTTGTGTTGTGTGTTTCTAATTTCTCAGACTGTGATTTATTTTCATTACTACTGAGTTGGCGTACTCATCATTACTCCCTGCACCCCTGTGTGCAGATCCAGGTACTAGTTCGGAGCAGTAGTCCTCCGAGTTCATTATCAGCAGCTTACGGGATTTTGGGGTAGCTGTCCAGCGTCCGCAGCTTCTCCATTTCCCTTCCTTTATTAGTATTAGTATTTATTTCATAGACTTTGATTAAGACATTAGCAGAGTTAGTTTTATTTCTTGGATGCTCGTGACCATGTGGACTCCAGTCTTGGGAGAGTTGTTTAGAATGTTAGATTATTATTGGGGCGTAAAGACTTAAAGAAATTATTTTATGCTTTGTTGTTGCTTGTTATTGATTATGCAAACATTATAATAGAACGGATGGGTAGTTATGTGATGGTTGGCTAGACTAGTTCCACGATAGGGGCCATCACGACCTGTTAGGATTTGAGGTCGTGACACTGATTCCTGTAAAACCAGGGTTATGCAGGTAGCTCAGGAACCGGAGTGTGGCCCATATCTTTCAAATCGCTTTATTCGGTCAAAATTGGTCATCATGTCTTTATCCGACAACTCTTTCATCCTTTTTTAAAGAGGGGCAGATGTCGATACCTAATTTTTTCCATATATATTTTATAAATACATATATACTTTCAAAATAGTGCATGAGCATCAACCAACATTTTTCCATAATTTTTAAAGGATTTTGATCAATTTGTTCCGGCATTATTATTATAATTGCATCACAAATAATTTTATAATGATTTATTACTTAATTTTCATCAGTTATATTCATATTAAGCTTTAAACTTTTTGTGTACAATTATATTTTCATCTTTAGGCTATAATTGCAATATTTTGCAATAATAGCCACATATATTCATAATTACCTTATTTACATAGAAAGATGACCTTTATATTCTTATAATATTAAGTAATTATTTCAAACCATTTTTCATGCACAAATGACATTTGTTTATTAATCATTTTTATAAATTATTTTTTTATCACTTTAATTAGGTATTTAAAATCTAGCCTTTTTTAAAATTAATTTCAGACCTAGCCCTAACCCAATACAACCTAACCCATTACCCCAGCCCAATACACTAAGCCCAGTACCCAAATATCCATAACCATTTAAAACCCTGACCCAATCCTCTTTTAAATCATAGTCGTTGATCTCTGAAGATCAACGACTCAAATACATCCACCCCTGTTTAATTAACCCATCCGCCTCTAACCCTAATTCATTCCCACCAAACGCCTCCCCTGTATCTCTCATCTCTTCCTCTTCTCCTCTCAAAACCCTAAGCCATTGTCACCCAAAATTATTCCCCTAATCCCGCCTCTAATGAGATTCCCTCCTCATCTCCTTACCATATTGGCCTCTCCTCCCTACTGGCTACCCATTGATGGTAGTACATGATTGTTTGCCCAATATGGCAGGCAGATTTGAACCAAAATTGGTTCAAATCCTTAACCTGCAGCTTATTTCGTCTGTGTTTATCACTTGCTCTTTGTAAGTATGATTAATTTTTGTGTCTCACTTATTCATACTTAGCCCTAAGGTTAGGGTTGTCATATTCCCTTTTGATTCGAACAAAAACTGGTTGAAGCCTTAATTTCAAGTACTATCCCGTCTATATTCGTTCTATTATGCATGAATCTGCCTATATTTGGTTGAGTCTTTTTTTTACCCTAAAATTAGAGTTCAGATCTTTCCAGATCTGAGAAGATTTTTATTTTTGTTTTAGTATTTTTCTTTAATGTTTCATCTCTGTGTATCTATTATGGTTTTCCTTTATTATTCCTGACTGATTTTATTATCTTAATTATTTCCGTCTATATGAGTATTTCCGCCTATTTTCTAGGGTTCTGATTATCTATTTACTTTCCTTTTAATGTTTCTATCTATCTGTCTTTAATCATGACCGTTAATTGCTGACTAATTTTACTTACCCCGAAATTAGGGTTTGAAATCAGTCTTTCCTTTTTGTATAGTACTGGTATTTCCTTATTTTTTGATTTACATGTTCTTTCCTTATTTGGTCCTCTGTTTGATTGTTAATTTATTCTATTTTCCTTAACCTAAGTAGTATTGGCCTTATTTTACGTTATTATGTTCTGTTAATTGATTGAAGCCGACTTCAATTGGTTCTGAGAGTTTATTTTTTTCATCTCTTAATTGTGTATGATTGACCTATTACCTTATTTGTATGCTTAATTCAGTGCTATTTAAGCGGTTTCCCTCTCCCTTTTGAAAGAAAAAAAGACTCGAACTCTCATACTCTCTGAAAAAACTTAAGCTCTCTTGTTCTCCGGTGTTCTGATTTCTTTGCTAAGTGTCTCTTGTTTTGGCCGGCTGAAAGACAAGCGCAAGTTATTCTAGGATTTCCCTGCTGTGGAATGCTTGCTTATTTTCTTACTTAACCGGTATGCCCTAACCTTTGCAATTCCATTATTTACACTTTGCTCGACTAGCATGCTTAAATTCCCAGTATAATTCTGTCCTTTACATGATTCTATGATCCCACTTAGTAACACTCTTATTTAGGATTAGATTGTTTTGAATAAAATGACCTCTCATAAGTTAGCCTAAGGTTTGATTTGTTTCATGCACTGCTTGTTAATTTTATACCTATTTTGAACTTTGCACACCATGAACATGTAATCAGTCAACTTGTTACTTAACCCCCCTGCCCTGTCTGTTTTTTTCATGTACTTGTTCTATTCAATTGTTTGTTAATTTTATGCTTCACTCCTCTGCCATGTCTGTTTATTTCATGTATTTGGCCAATTCAATTATTTGCCTAATTGCTTCTGTGATAAAGCCATGATCGTCTTAAGTACTAGCATGAGTATTTAGCTTAACTAGACTTCAATTTATTTGAGCTATGTGCTTGAGCATGAATTGTGTTTGTTTTTCTTGGTGCAGTTCTGCCTGCAATTCTATGTTCTGAATCCTGTTTCTTCTGAAATCCAACTATTTTTTAAAACCTGCCCCTTCTCCCTTTCATGTACTGATTTTAAAACCCCACTCATAGTCCCTTAGGTTCTCAACCACCCCAGTGTGAGCACTGCCTAGGGTCCACATGAGACTTCTATGAACTTTGACACACTGGGGGCTGGTTTTCCATTATCTTATGAATTGCTTTCTGAATGTGTGATTCTAGTGTGAGTATTTCCTGGGGTCCCTGAGGCCCTTGGTAACATTGACACAATGGAAACCTATTTTCCAATGGACTGTGGAAGAATCACTGTGTTGTGGAAGGCCTGGTTCCCAGGTTTATTTGGGCCTATTAAGGCTCCCTATAGTGTAATTATTACCACTGTGTAATTCATTCCATATTCTAGGCTGTAATAACAGATTTCGGGGATATTTAGTGAAGCTGGGGGAGGGGGGGTTCTACTTATATCTTTTGCTAAAACAGGGTAGAAATCATGCATATAGGATTTAATTATGCTGATTGAACTATGTGAGTACTGTGTTGTGTTTAGAAATCCTGCATGTAGGACTTTCATGATCATTTTGATTATGTGCTTTACATTTTTCATGCTAGAGGTTCTGCTTATAGGACTTTCGTTTAATTCGATACATTAGAAATCTTGTTCATAGGGTCTATACATGTTTTCAACAAATGTGCATTAGTAATCATGCCTATAACACCTTGTTGTTTGAGCTAATTATCTTTCTGGCAATCTGTTTAAATTCTGCCCATATACAGTTAATAGATATCATGCTTATAGGACTAAAAATCAGTTTCAAATTTAGAAGTCATGCCTATAGGGTTTAAATCAATCCGTCATTTAGAAATCATGCCTATAAGGTTTAAGTCAATTAGAAAGCATGCCTATAGGATTGAAAAAGAACAAAACCTGTCTTTATAAGTTAAATCAGTGCTACACTTAGAAATGATGTCTATAGGTATATAATCAACAAGCTTGTAGAAATCATGTCTATAGGTCTATAATCAACAAGCTTGTAGAAATCATGCCTATAGGATTCTGTCGATTGATTCTGAATTCAATCACTTAGGCAATATATTTGTAGGACTTAATAATGATTCTGGGTTTATAATTGTGACATATTACTGCCTGAAGTGCCCAGATTCATGCTGAATAAAATCAGTAGGCAAACAAATAGGTTGTAATGCTCGCCTTAATAAAACTGTCTCGGCATTCTGTTTTACCACATAGGCTATAGTATTCCAAAGTTAATAAAGTCTGCATGCTTTTGTTGTCTATGTGCGGAGGTCAATGTGAGCCCATACTTGTTCCCTTATCTAAAATTCTTGTTTTTTTTGTCGCCTAGATTTCATATTTTAAGTAATATAGGTTGGTCTAGAACTATCCCAAATAAAGGTCCTAACACCTCCAGGGCCATAGGTAAGGGGCGGGTAGTGCACGCATAAGGAACGAGCTAGAAACTACTAGAACGCTTAAGTAACAACTTAAAGATAGTAATTGGGTAGTAAGGAGATGATAGTCCGTGCGCTAAGTACTATGAGTAACACTCCGACTTGAGGGAGTTACAAAGTATTGCATGGAATGATCCTATATGCTAATAAACTTAGGACCCCCCTATACTCCTATTTAAAATAAATTGAATATCGTCTTTGTCCAAATTTCTTTCTCCCCTTTTAGACTAATTCTCTTAATTTAGGTTCGACCGGGACCCATCGTTGTGGACCTCGAGGGGTGCCTAACACCTTCCCATCAAGGTAATTTGAGCCCTTACCCGATCTCTGGTGATGTAAACTGGTTAAATGAGTTAATTGCTCTAGGTGACCTAACGCACATTAATCGGTTAGGTGGAGACTCTTCCAATTCCAAACCCATCCCAAAAAAGGAGTTGTCCCACAAATGTCGAAACCTGATTTTGCGAGGAAAAAGGGGGGCACGACACGTGCAGTACCAAATCTTGTGAAAATATTCTTCCTCAAGAAAGCCACTACACTTCTCACCTCATTGTTGGGTAAAGCGATGGACTCACCCATTTGGACACATAATCCACCGCGACCAAGATGTAGGTGTTTCCAGAAGAGCTAAAAAAAGGGCCCATGAAGTCAACCACCCAAATATAAAAAATATTTATCCCCAAGATGGTCGTGAGAGGCATTTATATTTTCTTTGATAATCCACCGGCCCGTTGACATTCATCAAATTTCTTCACCAAATCACTAGCATCCTTGTAAATAGTAGGCCAATAGAAACAACAACTAAGCACTTTGGCCGCCGTTCTTGCTCCAGGATGATGACCACCATATGGAGAAGAATGACAAACCCCAAGAATATCACCTTTCTCTTCTTCCAGTACACACATCCTAATCATCCCATCCGTATTAGTCCAAAAACGGTATGTTTCATCCCAATAATAATTTAGACAATCTCTTTTGAGCTTCTTCCTTTAGCTTGAAGAGAACTCATCCGGAATGATTCCACACACAAGAAATGTGCCAAATCCGTTAATTAAGGTGCCTCTTTCATTGAAATTGCCAAAAGTTCTCATCGGGGAAGGAGTCGTTGATTTTAAGGCCATCATGCAGTCTTCCCTCCTACTCCAATCGAGACATGTGGTCTGCCACTTGGTTCTCACTACCTTTCCTATCTTGGACGTCAATGTCAAATTCATGCAACAAGAGAACCCATCTCATCAATTGAGCTTTAGAATCCTTTTTGCTCTTAAGATAACGAAGCGCCGCATGGTCTGTGTGGAAAATAACTTTGGAACCCATGAAGTACGGGCAGAACTTCTCAATTGCAAATACAATAGCAAGGAGATATTTCTCCATAACAGTATAATTGACTTGGGAACTATTCATGATCTTACTAGCATAATAGACCTGATGGGCTATCTTGTTGATACGTTGCACCAAAACAGTCCCAACCGCTACATCACTTGCATCACACATGAGTTCAAAGGGCACACTCCAATTTAGAGCGGTAATGATAGGAGTAGTTGTCAACTTGAGCTTCAACAATTCAAAAGCTCTCATGCAAGCATCATTGAAATTGAACTTAGCATCCTTCTCAAGGAGCTAGCGCAATGGGTTCACCCATTTAAATAAATCTTTGATAAAGCATTGATAAAAACCTGCATGACCTAGAAAACTTGGCACACCCTTCACCGAAGTTGGGGTGGGAAGCTTAGAAATTACCTCTATCTTTGCCTTGTCAACTTCAATTCTATTTCTTGAGATTTTATGGCCAAGGACAATACCTTCTTGAACAACGAAATGTCATTTCTACCAATTGGGTACCAAGTTGGTTTCTTCACATCTAGCCAACACTTTGTCTAAATTTGCAAGACAATCATCAAAAGAATCCCCAACCATCGAGAAGTCATCCATGAAAACGTCAAGGTAGTCCTCCACAATACCCATCAAAATAGCCATCATACACCATTGAAAAGTCGGTGGTGCATTGCACAAATCAAATGGCATCCACTTGAAAGAAAAAGTACCATAGGGACATGTAAAGATTGTTTTCTCTTGATCTTCCAAAGCAATGAGAATTTGGTTGTAGACCGAGTACCGATCAAGAAAGCAATAGAAAGCACGACCGGCCAGTATATCGAGCATTTGATCTAAGAAAGGAAGTGGAAAGTTATCCTTCCTTGTTACTTTGAAGAGCTTGTGATAATCCATACGCACCCTCCAACCGGTCACCGTTCTTGTAGGAATCAATTGATCTTACCATTGGTGACAACTGTCATGCCCCCTTCTTTGGGACACATTGAATTGGAGAGGTCCATGAACTATCGAAGATAGGGTAGACAACCCCGACATCCAACCACTTGATAATATCCTTCTTGACAACTTCTTGCATAGCCTCATTAAGTCTTCTTTGATGTTCAATGGATGGTTTAGCACCATTCTCCAACATGATCTTATGCATGCAAAAGATGGGGCTTATACCCCAAATATCTTTCAAGTTCCACCCAATAGCCTTCTTCCTCTTTTGAAACACCGCCAATGTGGAATCAACCTACACGTTAGTCAAACAAGAGGAAATAATAACCGGTAAAGTAGAACAAGAGCCAAGAAATTCATACCGAAGATGTGGAGGCAATGACTTCAACTCTTAAGGTAGGTGTCTCTTCAATAGAAGGCTTTGTAGGAGGAGCATTCCTATTTTCAAGATCCAAAGACAATTTTCGGGGTACATAGTTGTACGACCCCATTTCTTGCAAAGAGTTCACGCATTCCATGAAACCATCCATATCGTGATCATCAAAGTTGAGCATGAAGACCTCCAATATATCATCAAAATTGATAGTAGTACTTGTATCACCAACAATAACATAGGTCACCAAGTCCACAAAAGAGCACACCTCATTGCTATTTGGTTGCCGCGTGGACTTACACACAAGGAATACCACTTTTTCATCACCAACACGGAAAGTAAGTTCTCTCCGTCTTATATATCACAAAGATCCTTACCCATAGCTAGGAAAGGTCTCCCAAGAATGATGGGAACTTCATAATCAAATTCACAATCTAGAATGACAAGGCCCGCCGGATGAATGAATTTATCAACCCGGACCAAAAGATCTTCAATCATACCCAAAGTCTTGAAAATTGAATAAGGCATCAAATTTATACTTGCCCTAAGTTCACAATGAGCTTTAACAAACTCGACACTTCCAATTGTACCAGTGTAACGATCCGATCAATCATTTTGATCTCTAGCATGTTGTTCGGCAATTTGAGGACTTAAGAAGCTTCACTTCAGGTATTATGACTTATGCACGTGGTCGGAACTGGAATTTCAGAAGTTCAGAGTCGATTTGGAAAGAGAATTCTCATTTCGGAAGCTTTAAGTTGGAAGAATTGACTAAGATTGGGTTATTGAGTTAACGGCCTCAGAATCGGGATTTGAAGGTTCCAACAGGTCTGTATGATGATTTTGGACTTGGACGTATGTCAGGATCAGGTTTTTGGATGACCTTGGAGCATTTCAGTGCCTATTGTGGAAGTTATCATTTTTGGAAGGATTTCATAAATTTAGGTTGAAGTTCATTTCAATGTTATCGATGTCCGTTTGGGATTCCTAGTCTGGGATAGCTCCGTATTGTGATTCTGGTACTGGGAGCGCGTCCAGATGTGGATTTGGAGGTTCGTAGGTCATTTCGGAGTTGTTTGTCAACAGTTAGAAATTTGAAGGTTTTTGAGAAGTTTGACCGGGAGTGGACTTTTAGATATCGGGGCCGGATTCTGATTCTGGAAGTTCGAGTAGGTCTGTAATGTCGAATGTCACTTGTATGAAAAATTTGAGGTCAATTAGACGTGATTTTATAGGTTTCGGCATCGAATATAGATGTTTGAAGTTCTAAAGTTCATTAAGATTGAATTGGAGTGCGATTCATGATTTTGATGTTGTTTGATGTGATTTGAGGCCTCAAGCAAGTATGTTTCATGTTTTGGGACAGGTTGGTGTGATAGGACGGGGTCTCGGGGGTCTCGAGCGGATTATTTTGGGATATTTTGGATGTTGATTTACTAATATCTGGTATTGTTCTTCGCACTCGCGAGGATCCTCTTGCATTCGAGAAGAAGGATTTGGCTTCTGGGATTTTCTTCTTCGCGTTCACGTACAGACTCTTGCGTTCGCAAAGAAGGAAATCTCTGTTCCGCAGGTCTGACTTCGGAGGCTCATATCTCGCAATTTTAAGGAATTTGAAGATGATGTAAAAATGAAAGTTGTAGCCCCTTGTGTCTAATTTTCATAAAGGTAAAGAATTTAGCATTTGGATTTGTGTACAAAAAGTTATAGATGGTACACTACAGGCTGTCCGGAAGATGAAGAAGAAATTTGTGTTGGGAGATGACCAAAACATGAACGTTGTAGCTCTTGGAGTCTAGTTTTGATAACATTAAACCATTTTTTTGTGGAGTTTTGTACCAAAATTTATGACAATTATACTAGAGGCTGTCTGAGAAGAGTTTGGAAATGGTTTTCGAGAATTTTTATTCTCCGCCATGGGAGACGACTTGGGGGCGCTTTTGGAGCTCCATATTCATCACCTATGTCAAGGTAAGTGTTCCCACCTATTTCAAGTTAAATACTTGGATTATATATAAATTTTAACATGAAAATTCATAGAAAATTAGTGGAAATTCGGGGTTTTGGTAGAAACCCTAAAACTTGGTATTTTTAGATTTTGACCTTGAATTTGGGCATGGAATTGAGAATAAATTATATATCTGAGTTCGTGATATTATAGATAATATTTATCTTTGAAATTGTTTGGAATTCGAGCACGTGCGCCCGAGGGTGATTTTTATCGACTATTTGATCGGGGTTAGAAATTGCTATAAATTGTATTATAATGAGTATTTGAGTATATATTAATGGGTTTTCACAATTATTGACTAGTCCTGGAGCGTTAGGCATCCGTTTGATTCGTCGGAAGGGCCTGGAAGTCGAATATGGAACTTCGGAGCGAGGTAAGTCTCCTATTTAATCTTGTAAGAGGGAATTAACCCCATATGTGAAATAAGTAAATATGTGCTTCTATTTGTGGGGGGCTACGTATGCATGAGGTGATGAGAGTCCGCGCGTAGCTACTATTATGCTTATGTCCGGGTAGTCTAGGACCCAAAAGCATTCTTTACTTGCCATACCTGTAATGTTACTGACAATTTAAAAGGACTATTCATATTGAACTTGGTAAATAAATTTCCAAAGGGCTAAACATCACTTTCTTGATTGTTAAAAGAGAAGTTGTCATTTTCTTGGGTAATTGTTTCCCTGATGAAGTCTTGGTTGACTTGTTGAATGTGTGTACGTATGTGTACCCGTGTCGCATGTATGATTCGCGAGCGGAGTAATTCGTTTATTTATATTTGACCGCGTCGCATGTACGATTCGCAAGAGGGGTAATAGATGCATCTATGATTTGCGCCATTCGACCCTCTAGCAGTGCACAGTTTAAATATTATGTTGAACCGGGTCGTACGACCTCAGCATGATTTGCGCATGACTTGTTTGATTGTTTTTGGAATTATTGATAATTGATATGGCCTCATTGGACGGGGATATAAATTATAAAAAGATGGAAATAAGTTTAAAATTTTCTATTAACAAAAGAAATGGTTACCCGCTTCATGATTTTTTTAGTTTGCAGTCGCCTTATAAAATCCATGATTTTCACATTATTTGACCACTAATAAGTGTCGAAGTCGACCTCTGGTCACTACTTCATCGAGGTTAGACTGGATACTTACTGGGTATGCGTTATTTTTGTACTCATACTACACTTGATGTGCATTTGTTGCACAGGCACATGTATGTCTAGTGGCCTCGTTGGGCGCAATAACATGGTTGATACGAAGACTTAGGTGAGCTGCATCTTTCGAGATGACCCGCAGCCAGCAGAGTCTCCTTCAGAGTATTGTATTTTCTTTTCTGTCCAATTTGTATTTCGGACAGTTATTGTATTACATTTTAAATTCCTACAAAAATTTTCTCATGCACTTGTGACACCGGGTTCTGGGATGACTATGGGGTTATATAGTATTTAAATTTGCTAAGACATCATTATTTACTCAGTAAAGTTCATTATTTATTGTTAAATGCAACGAAAAGAAATTATTTCAAAACTACTAAAATGAGAATTTGATTAACTTCTTGGAGTGGGCTTTCCTGACAGTGGTGTCCGGCGCCATCATGACAATGAATGAATTTTGGATTTTGACAACAAGAAATCGTTAAAGCACCGAGATCCTCAAACTTAGGATCCATTGAATAAACAATCGTACTCACTTGATGAGTGACTTTGATAGTCTCAAAATTCATTGACCGCTTCTATGTTAAAAGATCTTTCATAAACTTTGCATAGCCAAACATTTGTTCCAAAGCTTTTACCAATGGAACATTGATTGAAAGACTCTTTATCATTTGAATGAATTCTTGAATTGATTCTCACCATTTTTCTTAGCAAGTCTTTGAGGGTATGGAGGTTGAGGCTTAGGCAATGATGCCTTTGCCGTTTTTACTACCAGTTTAGGTATGTCAATGATGTGTTCCCTAGACATATTCACCTCCTCTTGAGTCTCTTATACACTATCATCAATATCAATTTGAACTTCCTCATTTGATTGAACAACATTGTTTGGGATCTCTTCTTACATCACTTAGTCATCATCAACACGACTCATTTCACTTGAGGTGGGTGCATTCCTGCCTCTTACACTTCTTGTGATAACCACCATAGCATGCCCCATATTGTTACCACCTTTCGAGTTCACCACCGTGTCACTTGGTAGTGCAACCTTAGGAAGAGAATTTAGAGATTTTCTCCATTTGAACTTCTAGATTTCAGATTGATGTATTTTGTAAAGCAAGTTGGCATCCAAATCGGAATTCTTTTCCATTATTTGCTTGAACGTTTCATTGTTTGAATAACTTGAACCATGGGAAGGATAAGGAGATGGGTTTTTCATTTGTTGATACATTGGGGGCCTTTGAAAACCCGACCCACAGTTTCCTTGATTGTTACCCCAAGCTCCTTGGTTGTTGCCTCCCCAATTTCCTTGGTTGTTTCCACTTCAATTTCCTTGATTGTTGTTTTTATGCCAATTCCCTTGATTTTTAGAACTCCAATTGCCATGATTATTTTGTGATCGAAATTGTTGTTTTTTTGGGCCTTGGAAGTTATTTCTTTGCCCTTGAAAACTGTTCATATATTGCACTTCTTACTCTTGCTCATTATAAGAATCATCTTGATCAAAATCGTCATCATCTTGCACATAGTTCTCCACTCAGGTTTGCACTTGTGGACCCTTGGCCCTCTTCTTATTCACCAAAAATTCACTCCCTCCATAGCATGAACTTGTATATGGGATTTCACTTGATTTTGTTGGCATTTGCTAGTTGAGTTATGGTAGTGGTCAACTCGACAATGGATTGCCCATGGTCTTGCAATTCTTTATGGAGGTGGATCATGTTAGGATCACCTTGTGGAATATTGGCTCGAGATTTCCAAGACGATGACATCTTCTCCATTTCATCTAGAATATCACATGCCTCCTCATAAGGAATAGTCATAAAGTTCCCACCGGCTAGTTAATTCACCGCACATTGGTTGGTTGTATTAATCCCACGGTAAAAGGTTTGTTGCAACATGTTTTCTGTCATATCGTTGTTGGGACATTCCTTAACCATTGCTTTATAGAGCTCCCAAATTTCATGTAGTGGTCCATTTAGCTCTTGTCTGAATGCCAAGATCTCATCTCGAAGTGTATCCATTTGCCCAAGATAGAAAAAATTAGAAATGAACTTGGCCACCAACTCATCCCAAGTGTGAATCGAATGGTTCGACAATATTTCCAACCAATCCAAAGCTTTCCACCGCAGAGAGAAGGGAAAAAGCCTTAGCATCAATGCATCCTCAGAACATTAGTTTGCTTGCTCCCCCAACATGTATCCATAAATTCCTTCAAATGTTTTAAATCATTCTAGGTTGGTGCACCGGTGAAAAAGACATGTTGCTCAAGTAGAGTGAGCATTACGTTGGTGATTTGAAAGTTGTCCGCCCATATACGGGAATGGACAGTTGCACTAACATAACCTTCATTTGGCAATATCCGGTGTTGAGCCGCTCATGGTGGAGTTGGGGGTGGAACATGCATGTTGTCATGTGGTACCCGGCCTCTCCAATTGGCTTGTGGATCTTGAGGTACCTCATATACTTATTACTCATTGCTGTCCAAATCCCTCACAGGAAAATCTATGAGCTCATTGTTCGCCATGTCTGTACCTGTTATTTCTCAAACAAATTAGTAACACGGAAGGGAAAGAAGATATTCCAAAAACACATAAATATATAATTAACATCATTTTAACTTCCCAGCAAAGGTGCCAAAAATTGATCCTCTCCCAATCCACACTCAACAATGACTGGAAGAGGTTGTTGGAAGAATAGTACCCAACTATTAGTCGTGGTCGATATTCTTAGGGAGCTAACAATGGGTGTTAAATTATATATTTGATGCGTCAATACGAAACAACTTAAATACACTTCCAATCAAGTTGTTTTGAAAATTAATTCTATAAACTACACTAACAATGATCAACTAAAGAATGAAACTAGAAATTGACTAATTATTTTTGGTTGTTTTCAAATAGGTAAAAATCCTAGGGATATAACCTTTGCCTAGGTGTTTGTCTAATGGGTTAGTTACATTAACAGTTGTTTTATTGATTGGATGTATTATAGCTCTCAACTCTAAGTTTTACCTCTTGGTCATAGAGTGATTTTGCCCAATTTGGCTTTCTCAAGCCTAAATGATATCAAGCAAAATAGTTGATATGAGCTCAAGTTGGATTTTTCCTATCTCTAGTTCAAACTTAACTAGGCTAGTCAAATCCTTAACTAGCCTAATTTCTTATTAGCCAAGCTTTGTGTTATGTATTATGACTTGTGGGTATGGTCGAGTTTGGTTTTCAGATGATTCGGGATCAATTTGAAAGAAGGGTTCTTCTTTTAGAAGCTTAAGCGATAAGGGTTGACCGGAATTTAACTTTGGCATAGACGATTCTGAAATGGCATTTCGATGGTTCCAATAACATTTTATGGTGATTTTGTACTTAGTAACGCTTCCGGATCTAGGTTAGGATGTCCGTAGGATAATTTGATGCGTTTTGGCAAAAAATGGAAACTCGAAGTTTTGGAAGGTTGAAAGGTTTGACCGGGAGTTGACTCGGTAGATATTGGTCTTGAATTGTGATTCCGAGAGTTGGATTAGATCCATTATGTCATTTGGGACTTGCATGCAAAATTTTTAATTCTTAATTTCGATTCGTGGTGCGATTCGTAGTTTTGATATTATTTTTTGTGATTTGAGGCTTCAAGAAGGTCCGCGTTACTTTATGGAACTTGTTGCATGTTTTGGCAGGGTCTCGGGGGCCTCGGATGTGTTTCGGGTGGGCTACGAACTATTTTCTCATTTTTTGGAATGCTGATGTTCTAGTGTCTGATATCCTTCTCTGTGATCGCGTAAGTGAAGCCGCGATAGGCTGTTTTTGTCACGACCCAAAATCCATAAGGTCGTGATGGCGCCGAACATCATTGTCGGGCAAGCCAATCATTGATTAATTGAAACAATTTCCGATTTAAACATTTATGAAAAATATTTCCTTTCACTTTATTACATATTAACTAAATAAAAATCTGTTCAGTAAAACAATAGTTTAAATATTACACTTTAGCAAATATATCCCAACACATCCCAGAACCGGGTGTCACAAGTACATGAGCAATTTCTAAGAATTTATACAATCATAAAAAAAACCTGTCCGAAATACAAATTGGACAAGGGAATTTAAAATGAAAATAAATACAGTACGAGGGAGACTCTGTCAGCTGCGGATCGCCTCTGGATGACGCAACTCGCCTAAGTCTCTGAATCCTCCACATTGCTATGAAAGTACCTGTGCAATAAAATGCACAGCAAGATTAGCATGAGTACAAAAACAAATGGTACTCAGTAAGTCGTCCGCCTAACCTCAGAGAGGTAGTGACGAGAGGTCAAATTAGACACTGGCTAAAAGTCAATTTAGAATATTGGAGTGTGACACTAAGCATGAATGTCCTAGGCAATTTATTAAAATCAGGAATAATATCAACTCTTTCCACATTTAACACTTTAATCCTTCGTCATATTAATAACAATTAATCATCATGGGTGATTTAATCAAATAACAATTTAATCAACGGTAAGGAACAACTTCTTCCAAAAATATCTAATAACTTTAAATCTATGTCATTTCAGTTGACAACTTAAAATTCCAAGCTAGTAATCAGGCACAAATAATAGCAACTACGCAGTAAATATCATGCGCAAGCAGTGCCGAGGGTCGAACGACGCGGACCAACAATAATAAATTGTGCACTAGCGAGGGTCGAACGGCTCGAACGGCTCGAACCATAGATGCATCTATCTGCCCCGCTCGCGAATCGATCATGTGACGCATTTATATATAAAATAATAAGGCTAACCTGCTCGCAAATCATACCTGCGACTCAGGTGCTCATATGAATACACAAAAATACAGGGTCATCCTGCTTGCAAATCATACATGCGACTCAGGCACCCGAAGTTACACATGTCCACACAATAAGTCCCCATTTTATCAAGAAAGCAGTTTTCTGAGGAAAGTGGTAAAATTCTTTTTAAAGGGACATAAAATATAGCCCTTAAATCTTTGTTTGAAACTCATTGGCTAAGTTTAATGATATTCCATAATATAACCCTACCAGGTATACAATTATCCACGGAGGAATCAATCCTCTTTCTAGGTGATTAACAAAATGAACTCTAGTCTTCTTTTAGATATTCATTTATGATTTCGATTATACTAGCAATTTAATATTACAGGAAGGATCACAGGTACAACACGTAAGGCATGCTAGTGGGTCCTAGACTACCCGGACAAGGCATAATTGTAGCTACGCGTGACTCCCGTCACCTCGTGCATACGTAGACCCCGAAGATAATAGAATATACTTAATTAATTCACCTAGGGGACAATTCCCTCTCACAAAGTTAGAAAGGAAACTTACCTCGCTCCGCAATTTCATAACCGGCCTCCAAGCCCTTCCGGCGACTCAAATCGTTGTACAACGCTCCGAAACTATCCAAATAACGAAAAACCAATGAAAATATATTCTAATACTTGCAACAATTCCAAATTATATAATTTCCCAACTCCGCTCAGTGAAATGACCAAAATGCCCTCGGGCCCGTTCCCGGAAATCCGAAATTTCTCGAATATATATTCTACCCATAGCTCCACTAGTTCAAATATACAATTTACTCTAAATTCCATGCTCAAATTCGGGCTAAAAATCCAAATTACCATTTTCTAGGTTTCTTCAATATTTTCCACAATTTTCATGTTTAATCCATGCATATAACTTGTATAAATCTTAAAAGCGGTAGGAATTTACTTACCTTTTATTGCATGATGAAAATCCCCCTTTGAAGCCTCCCAAAATCGCCATGCCAAGATGAAAAACTAGAAGATATGAGCAAAGAACCCATTTTTAAAACACTGCTCTGCCCAGTTCCGACCTCCCTGCGCGATCGCATGAAAGCCTATGCGATCGCATAGGCCAAACCTGCTGCCTTCAAAATTCCTCCCGTGCGTTCGCATGCCCTCTCACACGTTTACACAGGCCAAGCCCCAGAAGCCCCCAAGCACACCCTTGTGCGATCGCACCACAACACCTGCGGTCGCACAGGGCAATTTCCTGCATCCTCAATTTTTCCTACTGTGCGATTGACAACTACCACTGCGATCGCGCAAGACAAAATTTTATCCCCTCAAATTCCTTCTCCGCGATCGCACACTATGGACCGCGATCGCATAGCTTACCAGTGACACCAGCAAACTGCAACAGCAAATAGGGAAAAAATGGTCCGAAACCACCCCGAAACACACCAAAGGCCCCCGGGACCCCGTCCAATCACACGACTCAGTCCTAATACCTTATTCAAACTTAGTCGAGCCTTGAAATCACATCAAACAACATCGAAACCACGAATTGCACCCAAATCCAAACTTTATAAACTTTGAAATTTCAAACTTTCACATCCGATGACGAAACCTATCAAATCATGTCCAATTGACCTCAAATTTTGCACACAAGTCATATTCGACATTACGGACCTGCTCCAACTTCCGGAATCACATTTCGACCCCGATATCAAAATTTTCACTTCCGGACAGATTTCTCAAAAAGCTTCAAATTTTCTATCTTTAGCCAAATGACTTCAAAATGACCTACGGACATCCAAATTCACTTCCGATCGCGCTCCCAACTCCAGAATCACCATACAGAGCTATTCTCAGAATCAGAATCCCAAAAAGACATCTATAACTCTGAAATGCACTTCAAGCCCAAATTTATGAAATTCTTCTAAAATGCTAACTTCCACAATATGCACCGAAACGCTCCCGGGTTATCCAAAACCCGATCTGGACATACGCCCAAGTCCGAAATCATCATACGAACCTGCAGGAACCTTCAAATCCAGATCGAAGGTTGTTTACTCAAAATTCTAATCTTAGTTGACTCTACCAACTTAAGGCTTCTGAAACGAGAATTTTCTTTCCAAATCAACTCTAAACTTTCCAAAATTCAATTCTGACCACAGCTACAAGTCATAATAGCTGAAACGAAGTTGCTCACAGCCTGAAACCGCTGAACGATGCACTAGAGCTCAAAACGACCGGTCGGGTCGTTATATTCTCCCCCACTTAAACCGACGTTCGTTCTCGAACGTGCCAAGAACTGCTCTGGAGTTATCTGAAATCACTGCTTAGCACCCCGAGCACCTGCCCGTGCTACCACAACCCAGTTGAGTACATTAGCTTAATCAAATCTGAAGATTTCTTCTTTTATCCATATAATAAGCTCAGAACCTAGTTCCAACACTTTAAATTTTTATGCCAGGCTTAGTTCCAATAAATAAACACCGTATCAACTACCACACGATATACCAGAACATGACTGCATACCTTTGTTGAATTAGCACCATGCACCGCAAAATTCATCATCTAACCACAATGATGTTCCATGAACCTTAACAGCCAAAACTCCATGAATCGGATGCTCCCAATGCACCTCATGATATATATACGTTCATCCTGCTATAATACTGACGATACCACCATAACGGAGGAAATGTGCAGAAATTCATACCCAACTGCAGAGTTAACAAATCATTGAATACCTCATCTTGACTAGAATCATCACTTCATTATGAACCTGAATAATGGTATTTGTTCTTTAATATACACTTCACATAACCTTATCGCACTGATCCCTGATCCGATAATCTCGTCTCACCCAGTATGAACTGATTAGACAACAAATCACCCCAAACAGGATCAACAGCCTCACATGATACCACATCGCGCCAATAGGCCATAACTCGAACATGATGATAAGAAACGACTCAGGAAGGGACTATTCAACTCATGCAACTAATATGAACTCTTATAAGAAAATAGGAAGTAAAACACAAGAAAATAATTATAGGAACCTTACTCAACATCACACTGTTTCGGCGTGCAACCCGATTCGAATAACTTACCCGTGGAGACGTACCACCCGATCCACACATAAAATTTACATAAGAAGATATATACGGAGCTGGTTTGCTCAATATCACAAATTACTAAATATCGATCATAAGCACGCTTAGTGCTCAATACCATCCTAGGGAGACTGCTAAAGCCGTAGGCTACAAAACTCAAGCACAACTGAGGTGCGGTATATATATATATATATATATACACTTTGGATCTCAAGAGCTACTCTGCTCACCTAATATCCCCACTACGTGGGACCTCAACACATAGGAAATTGTCAAGCCGTTTCACTCACACGACACAATCATAATATCACATAATTTGATGAAGACGGAACAACATCTGCTATTCTAATACCTTTCCCTGAAAAAGCGCTCTACTAAAAAGAACTTGCCTGGCTCATAGGGAGCCCATAATCATATTTAAATCCATCCACAAGCATCGAGTCTACCTTGCTCGCACCAAACAAAGCTAATAGCTTTTACCTGGGTCCATAATAACCCACTTTCTCTCATAATACACGAGAACAACCATCATCACCGAGACAAACACCCCATGATCCATCATCAACTAAACTGAACGCCCTCCAGGCATAAATTCTCAAATAAACAATATTTCACTTCTTTACACTAAGTCCAAATCTTCAATCCATCAAGTGACTACATGCCACACTTATACAATCCTTTCGCGGTCATGCTTCCACGACCTTCCACACAAGGCAACAAGTCTGCCCATCCATAACACCGACCACACTAAGGCGGAAAAACACATCAAGATCCCATGCTCCGGGTTCAAAGCCTCTTTCACCGAATATCAATCTTAGGTGACACTGAAGATAACACCAGCTTACTCTGAACTTTCAAATTACTTTTTCTTGCTCTTCCGAGCTCATGACACCCTTATCATCACCGAACCGCAATCTCGATTCTTACTCCCAGTTAGATACTGCTTTCCGCACCTAACATGCCAATATGAGGTAGCGCAAGAATTCCATCATAACTTCTGAACCACCAATAGGGTGAACCACCAATAGGGTGAACACTCCATCATGAAATCCATTACGACGGCCAACAAGCCCCGCACACACCGGCACAAACCACATGCATAACTTAATCACACCGAAGGAACTGATCACTGCCATAAATGTGCCATTTCAACCATGGCTAATCAATCTATTTGCTTTTAATCATCTCTAATTGCCTCAGGAATAATAGCAACTTCCTTCAACTCATAGTCAACTCAACCCTCACTCATCCCAGGTGACCTTGATTCACGAGACTATGCTGCCTAAATCCCGCAACCCGTATCATGCCCTCCTGATAATATTTCTACAATCCGGAGTTTATTTCTCTCACTCCTCCAATACTATCCTGCATGCTGAAACATATCATAGAAAATTCCAACCATCCTTCTTTTTCTCATAAATTACTCTGCAAAAGCTCGATTCTCGATCATAATGCTGCCTGAAACCCTTAAACGCTGCATTCTTAACTTTTGAATTCACTAGGACCGATATTGAGGGTCACCCACTCTGATTGGCCCCGAATAAAATCAACTCCAATGCTCTTCTAGCACTCCAAAATACACAAATTCTCTAGCATCATTCACACATTCTGCCTCCTACCGAATAGCCACTAGAACCCCTCACAGAGACCTGCCAACCATGCTACCGCTATCCTATCCACAAGCGATAACCCACCTAAGGAAATCACCAAGTGACACCTTCCAACGACGTCGTACTGCACACCCTCTACAACATCAATATCCCATCCTAGGCCTATTCCCATTCACCAACTTTACTAGTCTGTCCGCTCCTCATGGACACCCATTAAATGCGCGACAATATCTCCTAATCCCAATCTATGTTGCTGCTCCCCCACTTTGCGACTGCTCGACCTCCGCTTCTTACACCTGGCCTCCTAGAGATGGAGCCACCCCCTAGTCTTACTTCAGGATCATTCTCTGTAGCTCTCAAACCAGCAGATCACCACGACTTCAGCTCTCCGAAGATCATCTTTCTCTAGCTACCTTCATTATCAACACCTATCTGGTACTAAACCACCGCACCTCACGGTCTCTGCCAACCGCATCCTTCAATACTTATTCTCAATACTCTGACCCCACGCAACCGAAGAAACCATAGCATCGCCAAACTTAACACCTTCCATTCGATCAATGACGGCGACTTCACGTCACAAGTGCATATCCCACCTCATTGAAGACACCAAGTCTTACTACTTTATCAACCCCAACCAGACCATTCATAATCCAAATGCCTTTCCTCTGCCGGAACTAAAATACCGAAATCTCGAAATCACATTCTGAGAAGACCTCCTACAGACCATTCCTCACCCCCAAAATTCGGTCAAGTATTCTATCATCAAATCGACATCGTGCGATAACCAATCACAAGTATTATCACTACCTGAGCATAGCCTTAAGGCTCCCAAAAACACAACTACTCAGCTGAAACCAAATATTTATTCCTTTGCAGGGCCATAATAACAGCCCTAACCAATTACACATGGAAACATCTCGAATTACATCTGTAGCACTATTCAATTCCTTAATTTCCCGATTCATAGCAAGCGCTTCACGATGTGTAAGATTGAGTAGGAATAAACTTAGGCATAAGCCTCAAAGGAATCAAATCGCACGATGAGGATTCAAGAAGGGAAGTACTCCTAACAGCCTTGTAGCCTCTCGAAGATAAGTACAGACGTCTCTGTACCGATCTGCCAGACTCTACTAGACTTGCTCATGACTCGTGAGACCTAAGGGAACCTAGAGCTCTGATACCATGTTGTAACGACCCAAAATACATAAGGTCGTGATAGCGCCGACATCATTGTCAGGCAAGCCAATCATTGATTAATCGAAATAATTTTCGGTTTAAACATTTATGAAAAACATTTCCTTGCACTTTATTACATATTAACTAAATAAAAATCTGTTAAGTAAAACAATAGTTTAAATATTACACTTTAGCAAATATACCCCAACACATCCCAGAACCCGGTGTCACAAGTACATGCGCAATTTCTAAGAATTTATACAATCATCACAAAGCCTGTCCGAAATACAAATTGGACAAGGAAATTTAAAATAAAAATAAATACAGTACGAGGGATACTCTGTCAGCTGCGGATCGCCACCGGATGATGCAGCTCGCCTAAGTCTCTGAATCCTCCACATTGCTATGAAAGTACCTTTGCAATAAAATGCACAGCAAGAGTAGCATGAGTACAAAAACAACGTGTACTCAATAAGTCGCCCGCCTAAATTCAGAGAGGTAGTGACGAGAGGTCAAATTAGACACTGGCTAAAAGTCAATTTAGAATATTCGAGTGTGACACTAAGCATGAATGTCCTAGGAAATTTATTAAAATCAGGAATAATTATTATCAACTCTTTCCACATTTAACACTTTAATCCTTCGTCATATTAATAACAATTAATCATCATGGGTGATTTAATCAAATAACAATTTAATCAACGGGAAGGAACAACTTCTTCCAAAAATCTTTAATAACTTTAAATCACTGTCATTTCAGTTGAGTACTTAAAATTTCAAGCCAGTAATTAGGCACAAATCATAGAAACTACGAAGTAAATATCATGCGCAAGTAGTGCCGAAGGTCAAACGGCGCGGACAAACAATAATAAACTGTGCATTGCCGAGGGTCGAACGGCTCGAACCATAGATACATCTATCTTCCCCGCTCGCGAATCGAACATGTGATGCGGTTATACATAAAATAATAAGGCTAGCATGCTCGCGAATCATACATGCGACTCAGGTGCTCATACAAATACATACAAATACAGGGTCATCCTAGTTGCGAATCATACATGCAACTCAGGCACCCGAAGTTAAACAAGTCCACACAATAAGTCCCCATTTTATCAAGAAAGCAGTTTTCTCAGGAAAGTGGTAAAATTCTTTTTAAAGGGACATAAAATATAGCCCTTAAATCTTTGTTTGAAACTCATAGGCTAAGTTTAATGATATTCCATAATATAACCCTACCAGGTATACAATTATCCACGGAGGAACCAATCCTCGTTATAGGTGATCAACAAAATGAACTCTAGTCTTATTTTATTTATTCATTTATGATTTTGATTATACTAGCAGTTTAATATTACAGGCAGGATCACAGGTACAACACGTAAGGCATGCTAGTGGGTCCTTGACTACCGCGACAAGGCATAATAGTAGCTGCGCACGGACTCCCGTCACCTCGTGCGTACATAGCCCCCGAAGATAATAGCATATACTTAATTAATTCACCTAGGGGACAATTCCCCTCCACAAAGTTAGAAAGGAGACTTAGTTCGCTCCGAAATTCCATAACCGGCCTCCAAGCCCTTCCGGCGACTAAAATCGTTGCACAACGCTCCGAAACTATCCAACTAATGACAAACCAATGAAAATATATTGTAATACTTGCAAAAATTCCAAATTATATAATTTCCCAAATTCTCTCAGTGAAATGACCAAAATTCCCTCTGGCCTACGTGCTCGGAAATCCGTAATTTCTCGAAGATATATTCTACCCATAGCTCCACTAGTTAAAATATATAATTTACTCTAAATTTCATGCTCAAATTCGTTGCTAAAAATCCAAATTACCATTTTCTAGGTTTCTTCAATAGTTTCAAAATTTTTCCACAATTTTCATGTTTAATCCATGCATATAACTTGTATAAATCTTAAAAGCGGGAGGAATTTACTTACCTTGTATTGCATGATGAAAATACTCCTTTGAAGCCTCCCAAAATCGCCATGCCAAGATGAAAAATAGAAGATATGAGCCAAGAACCCGTTTTTAAACATTGCTCTACCAAGTTCTGACCCCCCTTTACGATCCCATGAAAGCCTATGCGATCGCATAGGCCAAACCTGCTGCCTCCACAATTCCTCCTGTGCGTTCGCATTCCCTCTCCCGCGTTCGCACAGGCCAAGCCCCAGAAGCCCCCAAGCACACCCTTGTGTGATCACACCACAACACCTGCGGTCGCACAGGGCAATTTCCTGCAGCCTCAATTTTTCCTACTGTGCGATTGCACAACTACCACTGCGATCGCACAAGACAAAATTCCAGCCCCTCAAATTCCTTCTTCGCGATCGCACGCTATGGACCGCGATCGCATAGCTTACCAGTGTCACCAGTAAACAGCAGTAGCAGCTAGGGGAAACTTAGTTTGAAACCACCCCGAAACACACTCGAGGCCCCCGGGACCTCGTCCAATCACACGACTCAGTCCTCATATGTTATTCGAACTTAGTCGAGCCTCTAAATCACATCAAACAACATCGAAACCACGAATCGCACCCAAATCCAAACTTTATAAACTTTGAAATTTCAAACTTCCATATCTGATGCCTAAATCTATCAAATCACGTCCGATTGACCTCAAATTTTGCACACAAGTCATATTCGACATTAAGGACTTGCTCCAACTTCTGGAATCGCATTCCGACCTCGATATCAAAATTTTCACTTCTGGTCTGATTTCTCAAAAACCTTCAAATTTTCTATCTTTAGCCAAATGACTTCAAAATGACCTGCGGACATCCAAATTCACTTCCGATCGCGCTCCCAACACAAGAATCACCATGCAGAGATATTCTCAGACTCGGAATCCCAAACGGACATCGATAACTCTGAAATGCACTTCAAGCCCAATTTTATAAAATTCTTCTAAAATTCTAACTTTCACAATATGCACCGAAATGCTCCCGGGTTATCCAAAACCTAATCCGGACATACGACCAAGTACGAAATGATCATACGAACCTGCAGGAACTTTCAAATCCTGATTCGGAGGTCGTTTACTCAAAATTCCAATCTTAGTTGACTCTACCAACTTAAGGCTTCTGAAACGAAAATTTTCTTTCCAAATCAACTCTCAACTTTCCGAAATTCAATTCCGACCACACCTACAAGTCATAATACCTGAAATGAAGCTGCTCATGGCCTCAAACCGCTGAACGACGCGCTAAAGCTCGAAACGATCGATCGGGTCGTTACATTCTCCCCTCACTTAAACCAATGTTCGTCCTCGAACGTTCCAAGAACTGCTCTGGAGTTATCTGAAATCACTGCTTAACACCCCGAGCAGCTGCCCGTGCTACCACAACCTAGTGAGTACATTAGCTTAATCAAATCTGAAGATTTCTTCTTTTATCCATATAATAAGCTCAGAACCTAGTTCCAACACTTTAAATTTTTCTGCCAGGCCTAGTTCCAATAAATAAACACCGTATCAAATACCACACGATATACTAGAACATGACTGCACACCTTTGCTGAATTAGCACCATGCACCGCAAAATTCATCATCCAACCACAATGACGTTCCCTGAACCTTAACAGCCAAAACTCCACGAATCTGATGCTCCCAATGCACCTTATGATATATATATGTTCATCCTGCTATAATACTGGCGATACCACCACAACGGAGGAAATGTGCAGAAATTCATACCAAACTGCAGAGTTAACAAATCATTGAATACCTCATCTTGACTAGAATCATCACTTGATTATGAACCTGAATAATGGTATTTGTTCTTTAATATACATTCCACATAACCTGATCGCACTGATCCCTGATCCGATAATCTCGTCTCACCCAGTATGAACTGCTTAGACAACAAATCACCCCAAACAGGACCAACAGCCTCACATGATACCACATCGCGCTAATAGGCCATAACTCGAACATGCCGATAAGAAACGAATCAGGAAGGGACTATTCAACTCACACAACTAATATGAACTCTTATCAGAAAATAGGAGTAAAACACAAGAAAATAATTATAGGAACCTTACTCAACATCACACTGTTGTGGCGTGCAACCCGATCCGAATAACATACCCGTGGCGACGTGCCACCCGATCCACACATAAAATTTACATAAGAAGATATATACGGAGCTGGTTTGCTCACTATCAGAAATTACTGAATATCAATCATAAGCACGCTAAGTGGATAATACCATCCTGGGGAGACTAATAAAGCCGTAGGCTACAAAACTCAAGCACAACAGAGGTGCGATATATATATATATATATATATATATATATATATATATACACTTTGGATCTCAAGAGATACCCTGCTCACATAACATCCCCACTACGCAGGACGTATACACATAGGACATTATCAAGCCATTTCACAACTCACACGGCACAATCATAATATCACATAAATTTGATGAAGACGAAACAACATCTGTTGTTCTAATACCTTTCCCTGAAAAAGCGCTCTACTAAAAGGAACATGCCTGGCTCATAGGGAGTCCATAATCATATTTAAATCCATCCACAAGCATCGAGTCTACCTTGCTCGCACCAAACTAAGCTAATAGATTTTACCTGGGTCCATAATAACTCACTTTCTCTCATAATACACGAAAACAACCATCATCACCGGGACAAAAATCCCATAATCCACCATCAACTGAACCGAACGCCCTCCAGGCATAAATTCTCAAATAAACAATATTGCACTTCTTTACACTCAATCCAAATCTTCAATCCATCAAGTGACTACATGCCACACTTATACAATCCTTTCGCGGTCATGCTTTCACGACCTTCCACACAAGGCAACAAGTTTGCCCATCCATAACACTGACAACACTAAGGCCGCAAAACACATCAAGAGCCCATGCCCCGTGTTCAAAGCCTCTTTCACCGAATATCAATCTCAGGTGACACTGAAGATAACACTAGCTTACTCTGAACTTTTAAATTACTTCTTCTTGATCTTCCGAGCTCATGACACCCTTATCATCACCGAACTGCAATCTCGATTCTTACTCCCAGTTACATACTGCTTTCCGCACCTAACATGCCAATATGAGGTAGCGCAAGAATTCCATCATAACTTCTGAACCACTAATTGGGTAAACACTCCATCATATAGAAATATTCTACTTAACTCAATTCAAGAGTACCATCTCAACAAACGAGTGAATTCCCACAATCACCCAATATGCAAATCCTTAAGTAGTAGTCTATACCACCATAACCCTTCTGGGATCCGCCTATACCTGACATGCTATAATACTTGAATGCTCCCACATGAAATCCATTACGACGGCCAACAAGCCCTACACACACCGGCACAAACCACATGCATAACTTAATTACACCGAAGGAACTGATCACTGTCGTAAATGTTCCATTTCCACCATTGCTAATGAATCTATTTGCTTTTAATCATCTTCAATTGCCTCAGGAATAATAGCAACTTCCTTCAACTCATAGCAAACTCAACCCCCACTCATCCCGAGTGACCTTGATTCACGAGACTATGCTACCTAAATCCCGCAACCCATCTCACACCCTCCTGATAATCTTTCTATAATCCGAATTTTATTTCTCTCACTCCTCCAATACTATCCTGCATGCTGAAACATATCATAGAACATTCTAGCCATCCTCCTTTTTCTCATAAATTACTCTGCAAAAGCTCGATTCTCGATCATACTGCTGCCTGAAACCCTTAAACGCCGCATTCTTAACTGTTGAAATCACTAGGACGGATATTGAGAG
This sequence comes from Nicotiana paniculata, assembly GCA_005239505.1. NCBI lineage: Eukaryota > Viridiplantae > Streptophyta > Magnoliopsida > Solanales > Solanaceae > Nicotiana > Nicotiana paniculata. The sequence goes on along the minus strand of ML355833.1, from coordinate 33,633 downwards.
TCACCCACTCTGACTGGACTCGAATACAATCAACTCCAAGGCTTTTCTAGCACTCCCTAAATACTCAAATTCTCTAGCATCATTCACACATTCTGCCTCCTACCGAATATCCAATAGAACCCCTCACAGAGACCTGCCAACCATGCCACCGCTATCCTATCCACAAGCAATAACCCACCTGTGGAAATCACCAACTGACACCTTCCAACGATGTCGTATTGCACGCCTTCTACAACATCAATATCCCATCCTAAGCCTGTTCCCATTCACCAACTTTACTCGTCTGTCCTCTCCTCATGGACACCCATTAAATGCGTGACGATATCTCCTAATCCCAAGCTATGCTGCCGCTCCCCTACTTTGCGACTGCTCGACCTTCGCTTCTTACACCTGGCCTCCTAGAGATAGAGCCACTACCTAGTCTCACTTCAGAATCATTCTCTTTAGCTCTCAACCAGCAGATCACCACGACTTCAGCTCTCCGAAGATCATCTTTCTCTTGCTGCCTTCATTATCAACACTTATCTGGTACTGAACCACCACACCTCACGGTCTCTGCCAACCGCATCCTTCAATACTTCTTCTCAATACTCTGACCCCTCGCAACCGAAGAAACCATAGCACCGCCAAACTTAACACCTTTTATTCGATCAATGACGATGACTTCACGTCACAGGTGCATATCCCAACTCATTGAAGACACCAAGTCTTACTACTTTATCAACCCAACCAGACCATTCATAATCCAAATGCCTTTCCTCTGTCGGAACTAAAATACCGAAATCTTGAAATCACATTCTGAGAAGACCTCCTTCAAACCATTCGTCACCCCCAAAATACGGGCAAGCATTCTATCATCATATCGACATCGCGCGATAACCAATCGCAAGCATCATCACTACCTGAGCATACCCTTAAGGCTCCTAGAAACACAACTACTTAGCTGAAACCAGATATTATTCCTTTGCAGGGCCATAAAAACAGCCCCAACCAATTACATATGGAAACATCTCGAATTACATCTGTAGCACCATTCAATTCCTCAATTTCCCGATTCATAGCAAGCGCTTCGCGACGTGTAAGATTGAGTAGGAATAAACTTAGGCATAAGCCTCAAAGGAATCAAATCGCACGATGAGGATTCAAGAAGGGAAGTACTCCTAACAACCCTGTAGCCTCTCGAAGATAAGTACAGACGTCTCCGTACAGATCCGTCGGACTCCACTAGACTTGCTCATGACTCGTGAGACCTAAGGGAACCTAGAGCTCTGATACCATGTTGTCACGACCCAAAATCCATAAGGTCGTGATGGCGCCGGACATCATTGTCAGGCAAGCAATCATTGATTAATCAAAATAATTTCCGGTTTAAACATTTAAGAAAAATATTTCCTTGCACTTTATTACATATTAACTAAATAAAAATATGTTAAGTAAAACAATAGTTTAAATATTACACTTTAGCAAATATATCCCAACACATCCCAGAACCCGGTGTCACAAGTACATGAGCAATTTTTAAGAATTTATACAATCATCACAAAGCCTGTCCGAAATACAAATTGGACAAGGGAATTTAAAATGAAAATAAATACAGTATGAAGGAGACTCTGTCAGCTGCGGATCACCTCCGGATGATGCAGCTCGCCTAAGTCTCGAATCCTCCACATTGCTATGAAATTACATGTTAAATAAAATGTACATCAAGAGTAGCATTAGTACAAAAACAATGTGTACTCAGTAACTCGCTCGCCTAACCTCAGACAGGTAGTGACGAGAGGGCAAATTAGACACTGGCTAAAAGTCAATTTTGAATATTCGAGTGTGACACTAAGAACGAATGTCCTAGGCAATTTATTAAAATTAGGAATAATTATTATCAACTCTTTCCACATTTAACACTTTAATCCTTTGTCATATTAATAACAATTAATCATCATGGGTGATTTAATCAAATAACAATTTAATCAACGGGAAAGAACAACATCTTCCAAAAACCTTTAATTACTTTAGATCTTTGTCATTTCAGTTGACAATTTAAAATTCCAAGCCAGTAATCAGGCACAAATCATAGAAACTACGCAGTAAATATCATGCGCAAGCAGTGCCGAGGGTCGAACGGTGCGGACCAACAATAATAAACTGTGCACTACCGAGGGTCGAACGACTCGAACCATAGATGCATCTATCTGCCCCGCTCGCGAATCGATAATGCGACGCGGTTATACATAAAATAATAAGGCTAGCCTGCTCGCGAATCATACCTGTGACTCAGGTGCTCATATGAATACACACAAGTACAGGGTCATCCTGCTCGCGAATCATACATGCGACTCTGGCACCCGAAGTTACACATGTCCACACAATAAGTCCCCATTTTATCAAGAAATAAGTTCTCTCAGGAAAGTGGTAAAATTCTTTTTAAAGGGACATAAAATATACCCCTTAAATCTTTGTTTGAAACTAATTGGCTAAGTTTAATGATATTTCATAATATAACCCTACTAGGTATACAATTATCCACGGAGGAATCAATCTTCTTTCTAGGTGATCAACGAAATGAACTCTAGTCTTCTTTTAGATAATCATTTACGATTTTGATTATGCAAGCAGTTTAATATTACAGGCAGGATCACAGGTACAACACGTAAGGCATGCTAGTGGGTCCTTGACTACCCGAACAAGGCATAATAGTAGCTATCCACGGACTCCTGTCACCTCGTGCGTACGTAGCCTCCGAAGATAATAGCATATACTTAATTAATTCACCTAGGGGACAATTCCCCCTCAAAAAGTTAGAAAGGAGACTTACCTCGCTCTGAAATTCCATAACCAGCCTCCAAGCCCTTCTGGCGACTCAAATCGTTGCACAACGCTCCGAAACTATCCAAACAACGTCAAACCAATGAAAATATATTCTAATACTTGCAGCAATTCCCAACTCCGTTCAGTGAAATGACCAAAATGCCCTCCGGCCCACGTGCCTGGAAATCCAAAATTTCTCGAAGATATATTCTACCCATAGCTCCACTAGTTCAAATATACAATTCACTCTAAATTCCATGCTCAAATTCGTGGCTAAAAATCCAAATTACCATTTTCTAGGTTTCTTCAATATTTTGGAAATGTTTCCATAATTTTCATGTTTAATCCATGCATATAACTTGTATAAATCTTAAAAGCGGGAGGAATTTACTTACCTTGTATTGCATGATGAAAATCCCCCTTTGAAGCCTCCCAAAATCTCCATGCCAAGATGAAAAAATAGAAGAAATGAGCCAAGAACCCGTTTTTAAAACACTGCTCTGCCCAGTTCTGACCCCCCTGTGCGATCGCATGAAAGCCTATCTGATCGCATAGGCCAAACCTTCTGCCTCCACAATTCATCATGTGCATTCGCATGCCCTCTCCCGCATTCGCACAGGCCAAGCCCTAGAAGCCCCCAAGTACACCCTTGTGCGATCGCACCACAACACCTGCGGTCGCACAGGGCAATTTCCTGCAGCCTCAATTTTTCCTACTGTGCGATCGCACAACTACCACTGCGATCGCACAACTACCACTGTGATATCACAAGACAAAATTCCAGCCCCTCAAATTCCTTCTCCGCAATAGCACACTATGTCCCGCGATCGCATAGCTTACCAGTGACACCAGCAAACAACAGCAGAAGATAGAGGGAAAATGGTCTGAAACCACCCCGAAACACACCTGAGGCCCCCGGGACCCCTTCCAATCACACGACTCAGTCCTAATACCTCATTCAAACTTAGTCGAGCCTTGAAATCACATCAAAAAACATCGAAACCATGAATCGCACCCAAATCCAAACTTTATAAACTTTGAAATTTCAAACTTCCACATCTGATGTTGAAACCTATCAAATCACGTTCGATTGACATCAAATTTTGCACACAAGTCATATTCAACATTACGGACCTGCTCCAACTTCCGGAATCGCATTCCGACCCCAATATCAAAATTTCCACTTCCGGTCAGATTTCTCAAAAACCTTCAAATTTTCTATCTTAAGCCAAATGATTTCAAAATGACCTATGGACATCCAAATTCACTTCTGATCGCGCTCCTAACTCCAGAATCACCATACAGAGCTATTCTCAAACTCGAAATCCCAAACAGACATCAATAACTCTAAAATGAACTTCAAGCCCAAATTTATGAAATTCTTCTAAAATGCTAACTTCCACAATATGCACTGAAACGCTCCCGGGTTATCCAAAACCCGATCCGGACATACGCCCAAGTCCGAAATCATCATACAAACCTGCAGGAACCTTCAAATCCTGATTCAAAGGTCGTTTACTCAAAATTCCAATCTTAGTTGACTCTACCAACTTAAGGCTTCTGAAACAAAAATGTTCTTTCCAAATCAACTCTAAACTTTCTGAAATTCAATTCCGACCACACCTACAAGTCATAATGCATGAAACGAAGTTGCTCGCGGCCTCAAACCCCTGAACGACGCGCTAGAGCTCAAAACGACCGGTCGGGTCGTTACAGTTTTGGTTGCTAGACCTTTTTCATCTTCGTGTTTGCATGATTTAGCCCGCGATCGCGTACGTATGTGTCCTCCTTCATCGCGTTCGCGTTCATAGTTTCACGTTCGCATAGCACAGCCTTGTCAACGGATATATTTCTTCTTCGCAATCACATGAATTAGTTCGCGATCGCGTAGCACACTTTTTGGAACAGCAAAATTTCATCATCGCAATCGTACCTCTTCTCTCGTGATCGCAAAGTGTATTATTGGCAGCTGCTAGTTTTCTTCTTCGCAATCGCATACATATCTTCGCGATCATGATTCATGTTACCTGGGAAGCAGATTATTACTTCCAAAATCGTGGGTTTTGTCCATTTGTCATCTTTTGAGCTAGAGACCTCGGATTTGGGCGAGGTATGAGGGGTTCTTCTTGTGTTAGATTAGGGTAAGTGTTCTTTATCCGAAATTTATCGTATTTCATGATTCCATCTTCATTTTTATCATTATATTAGTGGTTTGAGTTGTGGGAAATGAGGAATTTGAGAAAATTTTCAAAAAATATAAAATGATGATTTGAAGCACGAATTGATGTCGGAAATTGCTAATTTTGGTATGGTTGAACTCGTATTAGAAGGGCTGTTCGAGTTTTGTGAATTCTATCGGGTTCCGAGGTGCGGTCTCAAACTGACTTTTTAGTTTTAATTAAGACCGAAGCTCTATTATCCAGAATTATTTCCTATGAGTTTTATTTATGATTTGAAGTTATTTTGGCTAGATTTGAGCCGTCCGGAGGTTGTTTCACTCGAGAAGGTCATTTTAGAGTATCAGTCTAGCTTCTTTGAGGTAAGTATCTTGCCTAACTTTGTGTGGGGGAACTACCCCTTAGGATTTGATTCATTTGTGCTAATTATGTCATGTGAAGGCCGTGTACGTGAAGTGACGAGTACGTGCTCGTGCTTATTTATGGAAATTGACCGTTTAGGGCTCATAATTTCTTATTCTCATTTGATATGAAGTTGTTTTGTCATGTAAATCCCCATTTACTAAATTCATCCTTACGTGTCTTATTTGGAACTAATTACTTCATGTTCTACCCTTGTTGCAGATTAAACTCTTATGTGCCTTAATTGAATTTATTATTATCTCTTCCTTAGTTGCACAACCATAATTGAAGTTATTAGTATCTCTTTCGTAATTTTCTTAACCTTAATTGAAATTACTATTATCCCTTCCGTAATTGCTTAGCCTTAATTGAAGTTTGTTATCCCTTCTATTGTTGACATATTCTTATTCGGGGTCATTGATTCATGCTATCTCTCTTGTTGTCGAATTGTACTTTTGTGGAATCATTGTTACACATTGAACTATTATTTTTTAGACCATTATTTCCGGTTGTGTTCTTTCTTTGTGAGCTCGTTCTTTCGTTTCTTTGAGTTCTGAAGTCCTTGTGATGATTTACTTACCGTATTCTCATGTTGTTTTGTTGTTGTTGTTGTTGTTGTTGTTGCTGTTGTACATTGTGGTTGAGATGTGGACTCCTTATTGTGAATTCTATTATTATTTTGTTTCTCTGGCAAATTGTGATTTTGGGCACTTGAAGTGCAGTTTTTGATACATTGTGATATTGGTACGCATGTGGTGACATAAGGCTTGGGTGTTGAAATGCATGCGGGGATTTAAGGTGGGCTTGCTATTCGTGGATAGTAGGGGAACTACTAGAAGCCATGCGGTGTGATAAGGTAGGCTAAAATGCGGGATGCTATTTCGGAAAAAATTATTTTCAAAATTAAATGTAAAAGCTCCCGCGGTGATATGATTTAAGGCTATGAAGTGGTACCTCGGTAGTGACTCTTGTTGATATTTCTCCATTACTTTGTGCTTGTTTTTTATCGTTGTTTTCCTTAAGATACTATTAATTTTCTTTCTCCTTGTTGCACTATTTGCTTAGTTCTGTGTAGCTAATCTTGTTATAATATTTGTTGTTTCAATTTCATTAACGTATTTATTACACTATACATTTTGTGGTGATCGTACTTTATGTTCCATTTATTGTCTCTACTCTTACTTGTTGACTTGATTTGTGGTAGAACACTTGCATAAGCATACATGTAATAAATCACCCATATCAATATAGTAAAATGAATCCTGATGTCTTGACCATTTACATGTACTCCCGTTTACTTGCCTTATGTGTGAGAGTTATCATGTTGGCATGTGAGTTGTTCGTGTAGTCATGAATCATTAATATTGCTGGTATGTGAGTGGTCTGTGCGGGTATTAGATATTGTCAATCCCTTGGCCCGTGAGTCACCCGTGCTCTTATGAATTGTAATGTGGGTCCATGATTAGGGTACATGAATTGGGACCCATGATTTGTGATTTTTTGGTACCTTGTGTAAATTCTTGGATAGACCTAGTGGGAAAGCGGTTGTTCTTATTGATTTGTTACTTATTTTCCCTTATTTTGTTTCACCGGGTTTAAACTGCATTCAGCTTACTCTACAGTGTCATTACTTGTTGTGTCTCGTTACTAACTGTTGTTTTTAGTTTCTATTACAAACAATGTATTATTATTGTCACCATGCCTAGCTTTATATTGATATTGTTCCATGCCAGTTCTACAATTATACTTGTTCAGGTTGTTTAATCCAGTGGCTATCTTGACTGTTCTTCGTCACTACTCCACCGAGGTTAGTCTTGATACTTACTGGGTACCGTTGTGGTGTACTCATGCTACGCTCCTGCACATTTTTCTGCAAATCCAGGTGCCTCGGATGTTGTTGATTATTATTTAGATGGTCGATCATTGTTGTGGAGACTCGAGGTAAACCTGTTGTCGCCTCCACAGGCCTCAGAGTCACCTTCTAAAATTTTACCTTGTACTGTTTATTTCTATTCCGGAACAGTTGTACATAGGGATTTTCTAGCATAACTCAGTAGAGCTTATGACTTGTACTATTAGTTTTTGGACTGTAAGCTTTGTATAGAGATCTATTTCATATTTAATAGTTGATGGTTGAGTTTTTCTATTAAATTCACTAAGTGTTAGGTTTACCTAGTCTTAGAGACTAAATGTCGTAATAACATCCTACGGAGGGAAATTGGGGTCGTGACATAAAGACCAAGTCAAAAATACATGAATCAATGTTTGTAATCATTAATTCTAAAATTAAAGCCTGAACAAGGCTAAATAACAAACACCCAATCATAAACAAGCATTAAATTAAATAGCCATAAGGTTTACACACTAGGGTTGGGTCACAACCCTAGCAAATGTCTAGCAACTCATAGTATAAAATTAAGAAAACAAAAAATGAATACTAATTAAATCCATAATATAAAATTAAAATGATAAACTATGATATTTGTGTCCCAAAATAATCACATATTACCGAAAATTGTAAACTATAACGGTTACAACTAAGAAAACTTCAAAATTTGACCTAAAAAGTGATTCTCGTCTATTTATAGTGGCCCAAAATTCGCTCACAAAAATGCCCTTCGGGAGGTTCTACGGCCACACATTGCTTGAGCTTGTTGGTTGAGACATTTTGCAGCAGTGAAAATTGATCTGCGACTGCACTTGTGCTTCTGCGGTCGCATAATTCATGTGCAGTCTGCACTTCAGGCAAGGCTTCAGTCTTGGTTATTCTGCACACTCTGAACTTTTTGAAGTCAGTGCGACCATGTTCTGCAGACACGCAATTTTTGTGCGGCCTTCGCTTCTCTTTATTCCATCTCTGATCTTTAACAACAGATATGCAGCCACAAGGAGAATTCTGCAGTCTGTGCTTTCTTCTGCAGTTGCAGAAATACTTCTGCGGACCACACTTTTGCTTTTTTGCGCCCCTTCTTGCCTTTTGAGGACACTCCTTTTTGAGTTGAATTTCTTCATTTGTTCCTGTAATTTGCACACTTTCATTAGTTTTTGGAACATAAATCAACACTTTCGAACTGAAACAAAAGTAAAAATGCGCTAATAAGTGGTCAAAATCCACACTTATCAAGCTCGTTTAGGAATCCTATTTACAATTAAGTATTAAATACAACAACAACAACAACAACAACAACAACCCAGTTAAATCCCACCAATGTGGTCTGGGGAGGGTAGAGTATACGAAGACCTTACCCCTACCCCATAGGGGGTAGAGAGGCTATTTCCTGGAGACCTCGGCTTAGAGACAATAGATCTATGAAAACAAAACCCAAAAAATAATATCAGCAACGTGAGAGACAACAAATAAATGGAAAAACAGTAACACAAATGTTATGCAAAAGTGTGAAACACAACATAAATCGCTAGCAGTGCTAGACAAAACACTATCGTACTAGTCGGTACAAAGAGGGAAATCGGGACAAAGAGAAAAACCGCTCGACTACCCTTTAACCTACAACCCTAATTCTTGACCTCCACACCATCCTATCAAGAGCCATGTCCTCGGAAATATGGAGTCACGCCATGCCCTGTCTGACCACCTCGCCCCAATACTTCTTAGGCCGCCCTCTACCCCTTCTCGTACCTGCCAAATCCAACCGCTCACACCTCCTAACCGGGGCATCTAGGCTTCTCTTCTCCACGTGTCCGAACCATCTAATCCGCGCTTCCCGCATCTTATCATCCACCGGAGCAACGCCCACCCTCTCCCGAATATCTTCATTCCTAATCTTATCCAGCCTAGTGTGCCCACACATCCATCTCAACATCCTCATTTCTTCTACTTTCATCTTCTGGATACGTGAATTCTTGACTGGCCAACATTTAGCTCCATACAACATGGCCGGTCTAACCACCGCTCTATAGAACTTACCTTTGAGTTTCGGTGGCACATTCTTGTCACACAGGACTCCAAATGCTAACCTCTATTTCATCCACCCCACCCCAATACGGTGTGTAACATCCCCGTCGATCTCCCCATCTCCCTAGATAATTGACCCTATGTACTTAAAACTTTCTCTCTTGAGGATGACCTGTGAGTCAAGACTGACTTCCACATCCGCTTCCCCCGTTATGTCGATGAACTTACATTCAAAATATTCGGTCTTAGTCCTACTCAACTTGAAACCTTTAGACTCTAGGGCCTGTGTTCATACCTCCAGTCTCCTATTAACGTCGCCTCACGTCTCATCAATCAGAACTATATCATCAGCGAACAACATACACTATGGAACCTCTCCTTGGATATGGTGTGTCAGTGCGTCCATCGCCAGAGCAAATAAGAAGGGGCTGAGCGCAGATCCTTGGTGTAACTCCATAACCACTGGAAAAGGCTTCGAGTCACCTCCCACAGTCCTAACCCGAGTCATATCTCCATCATATATATCCTTTACCGCCCTAATGTAAGCCACCGGCACACCTTTCACCTCCAGACACCTCCAAAGGACGTCCCTGGGGACCTTGTCATACGCCTTCTCTAGGTCAATAAACACCATATGCAAAATCCCTCTTCCTATCCCTGTATTTGTTCCACCAACCTCCTAATAAGGTGGATAGCTTCCATAGTAGAACGACCTGGCATGAACCCGAACTGGTTTTCTGATATAGACACCGCCCTCTTTATCCTCCCTTCCACCACCATCTCCCAAACTTTAATGGTATGACGTAGTAACTTGATACCCCTATAGTTGTTACAATTCTGGATATCACCTTTGTTCTTGTACACCGAAACCATTGTATTCCACCGCCACTTATCAGGCATCCTCTTCGTCCTGAAGATGAAATTAAACATCCAAAATACAATATTTATAACATTTCCCCTTCAATGTTCATTAAAATATAATGATCTCGTTACAACTTTACTATGAAAAATCCCGTGGGAAAAAATTCTAGTGAAGGAAAAAGACTACACATATTTAGTAATACACATTGCTAGCTGCCTCATTAAAAACCTTATAAGAAAAACCCTGTAGCAAAAATCTTAGTTAGGGAAAAAAGAGTATAACACTTATTTTACTCCCCTGATGAAATACCCATTTCAAGTATTTGAGTCTTCGCATTCTAATCTTGTACCATTTTCTCAAAATTTGAAGTTGGCAAGATTTAGTGAATAATCTGTCGGATTGTTACTTGAATGTATTTATTGTAAATCGATATTACTATTCTTCTGGATATCACGTGTGAAGAATACTTTGGTAAAATGTGTTTCGTTCTATCTTCTTTTATGAATCCTCCCATTAATTAGGTTATGCATGCATCCTATCTTCTTATAAAATTGTAAGTATTTTGGTATCACATTTCATACCACATCTCCCTCGAATGAAATGTATCACTGATCTCATCTATACACATTCTCTACTTGCTTCTTGAATATCTATTATCTCATCATGCTTTGAGGAAGTATAAACCACAAACTTTTATATAGATCGCCATGATATTGTAGTACCTCCGCATGTAAGCAGATAACCTTTTTGAGATTATGCTTTATGTGGGTCACATAAATAAAATGCATCTGCATAACCAAAAAGACTTTCACTACCATTGTTAGCATAAAATAAACCCATATAAGGAGTTTCCTTTAAATATCACAATATATACTTCTTCTCGTTCATATGTCTCCGTGTAGGAGAAGAGCTATATCTTACTAGTAAATTAACAGAAAAAGCTATGTCAGGCCTTGTAGCATTAGCAAGATACATAAGTGCACCAATTGCACTGAGATAGAGTATTTCAGGACCAAGGAGTTCCTCATTCTCTTCTGGAGGTCGGAATAGATCCTTATTCACTTCAAGATATCGAACAACATTTGGGGTACTCTATGGGTGCACTTTGTCCATGTATATGTATTTTAAGACATCTTTCATCTCAAGTTCTTTCTTAAGATATTCAATTATCTTTTGTATCTCTTCTTGAGTTTCTATGAGATTTATGATGCTATTTTCTTTATAAACGCATGGACAAATTACATCATTTATATAACCTTCATTCATCAAGTATTTAGTAAGGCGATTATACCACATACGCCCTGATTGTTTTATACCGTATAAAGATCTTTGTAATCCGATCGAGTACATTTTTCGATACTTTGAAATATATGCTTCAGGAATTTTGAATCCTTCAGAAATTTTCATATAAATTTTGACAAGCTATATCAATATGGTCTGATGAAATCTATTATCGTCATAAATGGCTTGGCATCTTCTGGTGTCTAGACTACTGGTCCGATAAGCTTTACGCTTACAAATATTGCATCATCTTACAATTATTTTTATGTCAGGATGACTTAATGGATGGAGATTTCACATCCTCAATTTTTTATATTATTATGCATTATATTGTATCAATTACGTCTGTTACATTGTGTAGAATGTGATATTGAGTAAATTATCAAGTTTGGAGCTAAAATGGATGATTTGGAGCTTTCATTTCTGAGTAGAAGCCTAAGAAATTAAGTCGGGATCATGTTCCGAGGTTTAGGACCAAGTCTAGAAGTCAAAAAGTGAGAAAAAAGGATTACTTCGAAAAAAATGCACTACTGCACCGCACCATGCGCCGCAAGATACGGGGAGCTAGTGCAAAGTTTTTGTAGATTTTAAAAATTAACTCTCTGAACTTCTTCACATGAGCACCGCGTCTTCACATGAGCACCGCGTCAGGCGGCGAGCCATGCGCCGCACATGTGAAAATCTTACTGAGTATTTTCCTACTTCGTCTGGGTCCATTCCTACATGGTATAAATATATTAAACACACCATTTTTAGAGGACTATTGGACCTACGAAAGATTTGAGAAGCAACCAAGGAAAGAATACACAAGAATTCATCAAGATTTCAACGAACAACCAATGCAATATAGGAGTTTGTATCAAATCATTATCATTGATGTCTTCTTTGTTTCTATACCTTATTGAGATGACTTTTTTCCATTGCTATGGAGTAATTTTCATTAGGGTATTGACATATACAATATTTTGATAGCTTGGTTAGGGATTCGATTCTTGATAATTGTTGGAATTAATTGATGGAGTTTTAATTCATATATTTGGAGTAATTTCTTATTTTGCTTAATCGAAAGAGGATCTTGATTTGAATTTATTTACATCTTATGCTCTAGTTTAAGTTCGTGATTCAAATAGGTAATTGAAAGAGCCTCTTGAATTGTTAATCGAATTAGAAAATAGGGAAATATTCATGAGAAGTTACCCTTTAGACCATGACCATCATTTTATTCGTTGCAATTGCTTACAGAGCTTCAATTAGATTAATTACTAAAATCAATGTTTAATCAAAAGAAGAACATTAACTTCAAGTGTAATCTAATTATCTGTTGAATTTGTGAGAATCAATAGTATTATAGAGTGAACTAACTCAAGAATTCGATCCTGAGTCAATTATGTTGCACCTGTCTAGTCAATTATCCTTATTTTTCTCTTTGATATTTCTTCGTTGCTCATCTACTATCTTTTGTGATCAATTGTTTGCTCAATTTTTAGTAGTAAATCATAGCTGATAATCATCAAATCAAGTGTTAATTTTCCTGGATAGTAATCAACTGAAGATTATTCGAACACTATTTAAATACAATCATTGTGGAGACGGTAATTTAACAATACTATCTTTGGCTAGCGTTTACCAATTTCGTGTTGTGTTTTGCGCTCGTCATATAACAAGAACGTTCATCAATGATCTTTATGCCACAAAAATAATATTATATCCTTCTTATTTTACCTCTTCAGGAGGTGAGTTGTTGCATTCACTTCAAGGAATGAAAGTGTGCTTCAAAAACATTTTTTTGATCAATAACTCATTATGTTATTTAAGCATAAAAAGAAACTGCTTCATATTTTTTTCCTGCTTCAGGAGAATATTTCAATTTCTTACTACTTCAAGGAAAAATTTAAAATACCAAATATTGTGTATATATTCTCTCAATTGTATTAACCCTTTTGGAGGTGAATTGTGATATATTCACAATCAAGAGCACATTCATATTTACAAGCTTTGTTAATATTGCCACATTCACTTTAAGGATTGCATTAATATTTATCAAAAGTTCTCATACTTCACGGAATGAAACATAGTTATCTGAGCGTACCACACAAAATTGAGGCGGCTTCGAACCTCTTTTAATATATTTGCTATTTCAGGAGCAAATCGAGGTGTGTATGTAATATAGAGAATGTTTTCTCTAAGTTGTAACCATAGGAAGCCTAAATTACCATTTATGGTTGTCATAGGCATATAGCACTTCTGGTGGTTAACAAAATTTAGTTATAATAAAATATACAAAATATATCCAGTTCTGGTGATTGTATATTTCTTGCAGACTCTGCTGGAGTTTAAGTGGAATAACAATATTATCCACTTTGTAATTTTTTATTAAGACAATAAGGACGAAAACAATAGCAAAACTGGTACTGTATACATAGCACATAACCACAAGTGATGATAAAGATATTAAACCAAATATAAGCAAAGAGCTCAAATTACTTTACACAATTTAGCCACTCCAGACGTAAGTGATATCTACATTACGACTGTCAAGAATAAAAGTTCACCACCTCAAGGATGTAATGTGCCCTACGATGCACAAAATGAACAAGATCTACCACTGACGTAAGAGTGTTGCCTCCCATTAGAGGTGGACACTTTGATACTTTCAAAGTATTTACTTGAGATGGCAGAGTCTTGTGCTGATAACGTGTTATAAAAAAAAGAGTATAAAGTAAATAATCAAAGACAAACACAGAGAGAGACTGATATATTATTCAAATTCAAACTGATGTATACAATGAACTGAATTTATCCTATATATATATAGAATAAAGAAAATTGATGTGTAAGCTGCCACTGCAAGTGTCACGACCCCAATTTCCCTCCGCAGGATGTCGTGATGGCACCTAATCTCTAAGACTAGGAAAGCCAAATATTCATGTAGAAATAGCTAAAATAAAAATTGAAGTCTCAAAACTCAGCAACCATATAAAATAAACTCTGTATCTCAGCATATACAACTCCCAAGACCCGAAGAATACAAGTCACAAGCTCTAAGTAGCAGTGTCACGACCCGGAATTCCCATTGTCGCGCCCCCTTTTTTCCTCGCGGAATCGGGTTTCGACATTTCTGGGACAACTCCCTTCCTTTTGGGATGGGGTATGGGATTTGAGGAGTCGCCACCTAACGGATTAAGGTGCATTAGGGCACCTAAAGAAAATAACTCATAAACCGGTTTACTTTACCAGAGATTAGGTAAGGGCTCGAAATTACCTTGAGAGGAAGGTGTTAGGCACCCTTAAGGTCCACAATGGTGGGTCCCGACCAAACACAATTTAAGTGAATTAGTCATAAAGCAACTTGAACAAATAAAGATTATTTTTAAACGGGAATAAGGGGTCCTAGGTTTATTAGCCTATCATATCACTTCTGTACAATATTCGGTAACCTTCCTTAAATAGAGGTGTTAAGCGTAGAATTAGCGCACAGGTCATCATATCCTTTACTACCCAATTACCCTCCCCTTAATTGTTATCTAAGCGTTCTAGCATCGAATACGTATCATATGCGTGCATTACCCGTCCTTTACCTATGGCCCTGGAGGTGCTTAGGGCCTCTATTTAAGGTGGTTCTAGACTCACCTATGGTGCTTAAAAGGAGAAAACTAGGCTCCAAAAAAAAGCAAATTGGACTATCACATAAGGAACACTTAAAGAGCTCAGATTTACCTCCACAAGTAAACAAACAATTGCATGCCTCAAACAATAGTTTTAAATGATTTAAAGTCCTATAGAGGGATATCTAGATGAGCACAAAGCAGAATATGCAGCATTTTATTAAGACGAGGCAGTGAATACCTAATCAGTTTTCCTACTAATTTTATTACTTACTGGATCTGGGCAGTTTGTAAGTAGTCAAACAAACACAATTTACACTTTAGAACTTTAATCAACCTAGAGGTCTGCCTAGGTGATAACTGGGCAGGATCCTATAGACATAGTATCTAAGCGTGAATCAGACCATAATAATAAACTAGCGATTGATTTATAACAGGCAAATTTTTATCTGTTTAGACCCTATAGGCATGCTGTCTATGCACTGAAAATGATCACAAGCACTACTTCAGGACATATAAACACAGAAATTGGTTTTACATATTTATTTCTACAAATATGATATCTAAGTGTCAAACTGTTTTTATACTTATTCCTTATAGGCATGACAGTTAAGTGATGAATCTGATTTTTATATGTTCTTCCTATAGGCATGATATATAGGCGAATAAAGTTGTTAGCCAGTTTTCAAGAAAATTCAGCAAGGGAATTCCTAGGGACGTGATTTCTAATGCACACATGATGGTTTGAGAACATGATTATTAATGCAGAATTGGTAAATGACCTAGAAGCGGGATTTCTAATGCAAATGTGAAATACATGATTTCAAAGAATGAGACAAGCCCTATGGACATGGTTTCTAATGCATATAGACAATCATAACAATCATATGGGCATGATTTCTACCCGATCCCCACAAAGTTATATATAAAAGTCCCTCCCAGTTTTACTAATAACCCCAATATCTATTTTTACAAGAATTTTTATTACAGACGAGATATAAATGAATTACAGAATGAAATTACAATGCTATAGGGAGCCTGGATAGGCCCAACATGAAACCTGGAAGCCAGGCCTTCAACCAAGTCTGAAGTATGCCAGTATCTCATAGTATACCAAATGGTCTTCTAGTGCGTTAAAGTTCCCAAGGGCCTCAGGGACCCCGGGGAATGCTTACACCAGAAACCCCTAAGTCCAAGCCAAGTGGGAAAATTTCATAATAAGCTAAAATTCCAAAGGTACTTGCACTAGTCCACACTTTGAACGAGAATATCTAATTATATATATAAGGTATTATGTGATGAATAACCTATCAAATGAAAGTTATTTGAGTCTAGTTACTAATGCTTCAAACCGTTCGTCATTTAGACATTTCTACACAAAGTTATGCTCAAATTACCGAAGGCTGGAAAAATGTGATCCTGTGCCAAATCTGCGATCGCATTTCATGTCGCATGTTGACTCTGCGATCGCAGATCAGATCGCAGACTGGGCCAGTGTTGCCCAGTTTTGGGCAGCTATTTTGCGATCCACTATGCGACCCGCATGTTTGTTCTGCAATCCATTATGCGATCGCAGACCCTGTTCCGAAGGTTTATTTTTTCTATTTTTATAACCCAACCCCATTTTCATAAATAGGTTTAGGGGCTTCATTTGGGGTCATTTTTCTACTGATTTTAGAGAGAGATGAAAGCATATAGAGAGAGAAAGAAGGGGCCCAACTTCATAATCACCCAAATCTTTCTCAATCCTTCAAGAATCAAGGAAGATAACCTTAGATTGTCCTCCATACGGGTAAGTCCTACTTCCAAAATTTCATGCAAGAAGTTAAGTGTTCAAATATGTTGTGAGGGTTAGAAATAGGCCATGCATGTGGGACTAAGTTGTAGTATGTGCTATTAAAGAACTAATTTGGGTAGTTCATGTTAAAAATTGGGTGATGGAAGAAGAGATTGACATTTCTAAACCTTGTAGTCTACTTCACATGCTAGGTGTTTGATGAAATTCCTAAGAGAGTTATACCATGGGTAATCTTCCTAATTATTAATTCGATTTCCGCTATCTCCTTATAGATTGTTATGGCTAGAGGTGTTGGTGTATTGTATAAACCTAAGGAAAAGCTCTTTGACGTATGTATGGCTAACTTTAACCTTCCTAAATACTCTTGTTGGGTTCGAATATGTGGTATGTGCACCTTATTTGGAAATGTGTGATTTGACTGTTCAAACGTGCTAAGATGTGAGACTTTATTCTTTGATTCTTCCTAGTTGATTGTCATGCTACTGTGTTATATGAAATTGTAAAAAAAAGGTGATTGATGGGAGAATGAACGAAAGATTGATAATGTGCTCAAATGTGGGAATGTGTGAAATAGTTGAAAGCCATACGTGGAAAATAATGGAAGGAGTATTGTGAAATAATGTAACTGAATTGAGAAAATGTGGCAGTACCGTGTTCATGGAATTTTCTACTTGATAAATGTTATGGGGCCTTAGGCCCAATTAAATGAGCTGTTAATATGAAATTGTATTCCTTGAAAGGATAATTCTTGTGAAGTAATTGTTTGTGGTTGCTGTTATGAAATATGATTGTCAGGAGGGATCGGGTTGCGCGCCGCAACACAAAGCAATAAGCTTCATGAGGCGTGAGGTAATAAGGGTGGCCGAGGTAATAAGGATGAAATGTGATCGATATCACTACTGATGAAAATCTATGAGCTCTTGAATATGATGATTTTGAAAGGGAAAAAGGAGAGATTGTGAAACTTGTTTGATTGTGGTTGCTTCTTTCCACGTGCATTGATTGATTGGTTCTAATACTGTCTTTTGGTTGTGTATTGTTTGATTTGTTCCATGTTAATTGTCTGAGTATGTGCAAATTGGGTGTTCTAAATATGTTGAGGCATGATTCCCTACTCTCTGACTGTCTAGCTGAAATTTATGTAATTACTATCNAGCTGTGAAATGACATGATAAACAGGAATTGTGGTTGATTCAGTCGTACCGCACTGATTGTGGAAATGTCTTATTTTGACTCGTGTTTTGGGCAATGATCTGTTGTGACTTGATATCGTATGGGTGATTGGTTGTACTGACATTTTGTCCTTAAGATGAAATTCTCTGTGAATATGGTGTTGATGGAAAAGGAAAAAAAAGGAAATCTGTGGAACTTGTGATTTGATTGTTTCTGTTCATGTGCAATGCTTGCTGATTCTATTACTGTCTCTTATCTGTGCATTGCTGATCTTACTTAAAGTTTGTTCATACATACCAGTACAATTCAAATGTACTGACGTCCCTTTTGTGGGGGCGCTACATTCTTATGATGATTGTAGGTGGTTCCATAGTAGGTAATTCAGCCCACCGACCGTAGTGCCTCCTCTCCATTCCGTCAGTTGCATTGGTCAGCCCCACTTCCTCTCGGGGCCATGTGTGGTTCATGCCACCTTCTTTTGAGTTTATTGTGTATTGTAAGGTATATCGGGGGCCTTGTTGCCGGAATGTAATGTTATGTTTCTAGTATTCATAGAGGCTCTGTAGACACAATGTGGGTAGTGTACATATGTATTTTGGGTAAGTAAGGGTACGGTTCGGAATAGTGATCCACATTGGTAAATGTTGTATGTATTTTTCAAGTATTTGCTTTCATATGTTGGTAATGATAAAAAGTAGAAATGAATTCAAGTTGTAAGTTTATGCTTAAGTTATAAATGGCTATTTCACATGAATAATGTATATTTAAATCACGGGGTAACGTGTGGGATAGGAAATGCAAATCAGGTTCGCTTGACCGGGTTCATTCGATTAGGCTCCGGTCTCGTCCCTCGATTTTGGGGCGTCACATAAACAGAGTCATTGCAGCACTCTAAGTTCAAACAAAGATTTTCAGTAATGAAACATTGGACAAAACAGAATCATGATTACTTCAAGCAAAGTTTCACATTGCCTAGAATTGACTTAGTTTATCACTAGGTGAGCAGATAGCATACTGGGATCAGAATAATGATCAGTCAGAATAATGATCAGACTACTACCCAGGGAAAGGTGGCAGGGGTTGGGAACAGGACAAACATGAAGGCATGCTAGTTGAGAAACAAGTGGATAAGTATTCTGAATCAGATAAGAACATGCTAGAGTCATATTGACATGTTGAACAAGGCAATTTCATGAGAGTTAAGGCAAGCTAGTTAACAGAGACATAAAGTAGGCAAAGGAAGGTTGACAGACAAATTACATAACATACTGAATAGGACCTAATGAAAGAGACATGTTGATTAAGAGCAAGCAATAGGAAGCACATAGGTTTAATTGCATATGAAAACAGCCAGATTACTAAATAGGACATAGCAACATAGATATGCATGCTGATTAGGATTCATGAGTAGGAAGCACATAGGTTTGATTACATAGGAAGCATTCATGATAATTAACATCACTAAACAGGAAAGACATGAATTCCACTACACAGAACTAGTCATGCTAATTGAGTAATAAAAAGGAAAGACAAGAGTATAGCTTCATAAAAGTGGTCATGCTGATTGGAAGCAGTAGACAGGAAAGACAGGAGTTTAATTACACAGAATATCGAACGACAATAAGAATGGAGACATATCAATTAGGAGATAACAACAAAAAAGTGAGAGTATGCAGTACCCAATAGTCTAGCCTTGGCTTTCAGCCGGCTAGACAGTACAAGTAACTGAAAGGTTTGAATAAGAGCAAGAGTTTGTGTGTGTGTGTGTGTGTGTTTCTTTCTGAATGTGTTCGTGTTTGAAAGAAAACCAGAATGAGGTTTATAAAGCACTTAGCAAGGTAAACAAATAAGGAAAGAAGATTACAATTCCTAAGTAAGGCAAGCAAATACAATCTATCAGTGAATTGGGGCTAAACGCAAGCTAATTGATACAAACAGAATCCGGAAAAATTACCTTTAAATAAGGAGAATCAATTACCAGCCCCGATTGGGATTCAAATAAGGTAAATAAACCAATCATAAACTATATAGGAGTCAATTAAATCCCATAAATCAGGCTACAATCTAATTAAGGCAAGTTGTCACGACCCAAAACCTATTAAGGTCGTGATGGTGCCGGACACCACCGTCAGGCAAGCCAATCATTAATTAATTGAAATAATTTCCTGTTTTAACATTTATGAAAAGCATTTCCTTTCACTTTATTACATATTAACTAAATAAAATTTATCAAGTAAAACAATGGTTTGAATATTCCATTTTAGCAAATATATTCCAAAACATCCCAGAACCCGGTGTCACAAGTACATGAGCAATTTCTAAGAATTTATACAATCATCACAAAGCTTGTCCGAAATACAAGTTGGACAAGGAATTTAAAATGAAAATAAATACAGTATGAGGGAGACTCCATCAGCTGCGGATCGCCTCCGGATGGTGCAGTTCGCCTAAGTCTCCAAACCAGCCATGTCACTATGAAAGTATCTGTGCAATAAAAATGCACAGCAAGTGTAGCATGAGTACAAAACCAACGTGTACTCAGTAAGTCGTCTGCCTAATCTCAGAGAGGTAGTAACGAGAGGTCGAATTAGACACTCACTAAGGTCCAACAAATTACTTTAACAGAATATGATGAACACGGTAGGCATGTAAAGGTAGTAAACCAGCAAATATATAAGGCACTGAAGTCCAAGTAAATACCGGAAGTAAATAAACAGTTTCTATTTCCTCATTTTCCCCCAAAATATCTTAACTAAACAATTACTTCTTGTTTTCCCCCCAAATATCTTATCACTTCAAAATCCATGAAAACATTTAACAATTTAGCATTCGCATACGGAATAAGGACAACCGGCCTGAGCCGTCATAATAATCATCTCTATGCATTGCCGAGGATCGAACGACCCGTACCATAAGTGCACCTTTAAGAAAATAATCATATATATGCATTACCGAGGGTCGAACGGCCCAAACCATAAGTGCATCTTTCAATAAAATAATCATATATATGCACTGCTGAGGGTCGAACGGCCCAAACCATAAGTGCATCTTTCAATAAAATAATCATATCTATGCACTGCCGAGGGTCGAACGGCCTGAACCATAAGTGCATCTTTCAATCCGCCGTGGCGTGCGGCCCGCTCCCATGAGAGTGGGGAAAATAACACTTCGCTCCCGGAATGTAAATTGCGAAGCGGTCACATGCAGTCATGCACAATCAACAGTCCACCCTGAATACGTCGGGAAAACAAATACTCAAGTAAATGACAGATTTCTCTTTTAAGAACCACAAAATAGTATTTAAATCCTTTCTCAAAATTCATTTGCCAAGTTTAATAATATTCAATAATATCACCTTATCAGGTATGCAATTATCCACGGAGGAAAATCAATTCTCTTTCTAGCTGATTAAGAAAATGAACTCTAGTCTTCGTTAGATATTCAATTATGATTTCGATTATACTAACAGTCTAATATTACAGCAGGATCACAGGTACAACAGGTAAGGCATGCTAGTGGGTCCTAGACTACCCGGACATGGCATAACAGTAGCTACGCACGGACTGTCGTCACCTCGTGCGTACGTAGCCCCGGCAGATAGTAGCACATACTAAAATAGTTCACCTAGGGGGACAATTCCCCCTCACAAAGCTAGAAAGGAGACTTACCTCGCTCCGAAGTCCCATAACCGGCTTCCAAGCCCTTCCGACGACTCCCATGGATGCACAACGCCCCAAAACTACAAAATAACGGGCAAAGCAATGAAAATTCATCCTAATACTCGCAACAAATTCAAATTATACACTTTCGCAACTCTGATCGGTGAATTGACCAAAATGCCCTCGGGCCCACGTGCCCGGAATCTAAAATTTATCGAAGATATATTCTACCCATAGCCTTATTAACTCAAATATACAATTTACTCTAAATTCCATGCTCAATTTCGTGGTTAAAATCGAAATACAAATTCTAGGTTTCTTTAAGATTTTCCCAATTTTCCTACAAGTCCTCATGTATAATCCCATGTAATAACCTTGTATTTAACTTAGAAATATGAAGAAACTACTTACCTATCATTGCATGAAGAAATCCTCTCTTTGAAGCCTCCCAAAATCATCCAAACCAAAAGAAAATGGAAGGAAATGACCAACAATCTCGGTTTTAAAACATTCTGCCCAGGCCATTTTTCGCACCTGCGATCCAACTCTCGCACCTGCGATTCCGCAGGTGCGACCAATCCTCCGCACCTGCGGCTTTCCTCAGCTCAAGCCAACTTCGCACCTGCTCCCATAGCCCGCATCTGCGACTTCGCGGGTGCGGAAATATCATCGCACCTGCACTCCCAGCCAGACCACCACTACTTTGCACCTGCGGCGCCATAGCCGCACCTGTGGCACCATAGTCGCACCTGCGGCCAAAGCCTCATAGGTGCGGTCACACCAGATGACAGCAAATTCCAGCTGCTCTTCTAGCTTCAAATATTGATCCGTTAACCACCCGGAATCCACCCGAGGCCCCCGGGACCCTGTCCAATCATACCAACCTATTCCAAAACATAATGCGGACTTGCCCGAGGCCTCAAATCACATCAAACAACATCAAAACCACGAATCGCACCCAAATCCCAACTTTATGAACTTAGACATTTCCAACTTTTATATCCGATGCCGAAACCCATCAAATCATGTCTGATTGACCCTAAATTTTGCACACAAGTCATATTTGACATTACGGACCTGCTCCAACTTTCGGAATCGCATTCGGACGCCGATATCAAAATTCTCACTTCCGGTCGGATTTCTCAAAAACCTTTAAATTTCTATCTTTAGCCAAATGACTTCAAATCACCTACGGACATCTGAATTCACTTTCGATCGCGCTCCCAACTCCAAAATCACCATACGAAGCTATTCCCAGACTCGGAATCCCAAACGGACATCAATATCACTGAAATGTACTTCAAGCCAAACTTAGGAAATTCCTTCAAAAATGATGACTTCCACAATATACGCTGTAACGCTCCCGTATTATCCAAAACCCGATCCGGACATACGCCCAAGTCCGAAATCATCATACGTACCTGCAGGAGCCTTCAAATCCCGATTCCGAGGTCGTTTACTCAAAATTCCAATCTTAGTCCATTTCTCCAACTTAAGGCTTCTGAAATGAGAATTTTCTTTCCAAATCAACTCTAAACTTTCCGAAATTCAATTCCGACCACACCTACAAGTCATAATACCTGAAATGGAGCTGCTCATGACTTCAAACTGCTGAACGACGTGCTAGAGCTCAAAATGATCGTTCGGGTCGTTACACAAGTAGTACTAATTAAAAGTCACAAATAAGGAAACAGGTAAAATCATAGGGAAGCACTAATTTTAATAGGAAAATACAATTCAAACCCTAAATAAAATCAGTCTGTATATATTGATTGATAGAGATAAACAATAACGGGAAAATATTGAAGTGATTAATGCAATAAGCAGAAAAACCTAGGGTTAGAGAATCAAGGTTAAACACTTAAAACATGGTATTTTGCAAATATTTTAAAAGGATGAAACCCTAGATTTTAGAGAAGATAAAAAAAATCCGTCAATAGTAAGGAAACACAGGAAGTTGTAATGAAAAATGGCAAAAGAACTTAAGAATATTTCAGATCTACAAGGATCTGAACAGATTCGAGTAGTATAAGATTAGGTTTTTTTTAAAAAATGACAGAGATGAAAGGAACTTTGTTTAAAATCATAGATTCGAGCCATAAACATGGAGAAAATAATACTCATAAACGGAGATGGCCATAGGTAGGCCTATGAAACGGTTTTGAACCAAATCTGGGTTGAATCTCTTCAAGATTCTTCCATAAATAAACATAATCGAACAACCAGAAGAGGTGGGAGGCCGATAGGGGCCGGAAGTTACAGAGAAACCCCATGAACGGGTAGTTTTCCAGTGACGGCGACTAGGGTTAGGATGAGTGTTTGAGAGAGAAGAGGGGATGTAGGGATTCAAGGACGGCGGAATTAAGAGAAAATGAGGTGTTAGGTTTTGGGTTAGATTAAAAAAGGAAAGGGGTAACGTGGACCGTTGATCTCAAAGATCAACGTCCACGATTAGAGAAGGATTTGGGTCTTGTAAGGGTTATTTAATATGGGTTGGGGCGGACTGGGCTAGGATTTCAAGTAATTGGGATGTGTAATTGGGTTAAAACAAAATTGAAAGGAGCTATTTTGTTAAATACCCAATTAATTAATACAATAATTTGTAAAAAATGATTAATAAATTATAAAAATAACTTTCATGCATAAAAATAATTTAAAATAATTACTTAGTATTATAAAAATATAAAAAGCTATATTCTGGTGAAGTAAGGTAATTATGCACACATGGGTTATTATTGCAAAGTTATTGCAATTATAACCCTAAAAATGTAAGTGTGGCTATTCATGAAATGATTAATGCTTAGTATAAATATAAATGAAAAAAATTAAGCAATAAAATTATTATAAAACCATTTGTGATGCAATTAGTAATTATTTATATAAATAAAATACTGGGATAAATTAATAAAAATCCTTAAAAAATGCAGAAATTATGAAAAAATATTAATTGATGCTCATGCACTATTTTGAAGATAGATATGCATTTTAAAAATAATATAGGAAAAAATTGGGTATTAACACCCACATTCGGGACCGTGATGACACCTAACATTTCACTTGCTAGGCAAGCCAACGTTAGAGGATCTGGAGTCACAATTCACGAGCTTCTAGAGTCTCTAAAAACAGGGTTTGAAATAAATACAACTGTCTTGAACAAAAATAACAATAATATAGAATAAATGGAAGGGGACTTCAAGATCTGCGGATGCCAGCAGATCTACCTCGAGTCTCCATAAGCAAATTCAAGCTGAAATTCCTCACGGACAGTTGGGACCAGTACCAAAATCTGCACAAGAAGTGCAGAGTGTAGTATGAGTACAACCGACCCAATGTACTCTGTAAGTGTCGAGCCTAACCTCAACGAGGTAGTGACGAGGCGAAGACAAGACACCCACGTAAAATAAACATGTTTAGATAACAATGTACGTACAGCATAACAACAAATAAAAGCTAAACATGTGATTTCGGGAGGGGACATGCAAAAGGGGTACAAGATACGATAAATACCACAGGGAAT
The DNA here is from genome assembly GCA_005239505.1 of Nicotiana paniculata. Classification (NCBI taxonomy): domain Eukaryota; kingdom Viridiplantae; phylum Streptophyta; class Magnoliopsida; order Solanales; family Solanaceae; genus Nicotiana; species Nicotiana paniculata. The sequence continues at coordinate 8,441 of ML355833.1, read as the reverse complement.
GATAACAGAAACAACCAATAAGCCTTTAACCAGCAAAACGAATAAACATAATCAACAAAACTGCACGGCATCACCCTTCATGCTCTTACTCTCAACCTCACTATGAAACAATAATATAAGCACGACATCACCCTTCATGCTTTTACTCTCAACCTCACTGTGAATCAATAATAACAGCACACCATCACCCTTCGTGCTTTTACTCTCACTCTCATCATACATCAATAAATACGACACGGCATCATCCTTCGTGCATTAACACTCTCATATGGAATGACATCGTCCTTCGTGCATTAACACTCATATGGAACGACATCGTCCTTCGTTCATTAACACTCTCCCTTACGATATAAAAGTGAACATAAATAAAAGGGAGACAGAATAACCAAGAAAAGGCCTCACATCAACAATGTTTCCACAATATCAACCTCAACTTCGGAAAACAATACTTAATGTTCATAAATAGTTTATAAATGCGAAAAGAACAATCAATTTAGTAACCCACTAGTCTAAGCATGGATATCATGATCAAAGAAAGAAATAAACTACAAGAAACAAGTCCCACCCAGATGCTTTGACCCAACAACAACGCATAAGTACTCGTCACCTCACATATACGTTGTACCCAACCTCTAAACATGTAGCAAATAGGCAAGAAAGTCCTAATCCCTCAAGTCAAGGTTAACCACGACACTAACCTCGCTCCAAAGACCAACTCAAAGTTCAACCACAGCTTTTCCTTTCAAACAAGCCTCCGAACCAACAAAATTTAGCAAATTATCGACCATGAAAATACTAGATTTTACAAAAACCCCTAATTTCAATTTTATAAAAATCCATAATTCTACGAAAAACCCCAATTTTTAACCATGAATTGGGGAAGAAGTGTTCTTGGAAAAATTGCCTCTAGGGTTTCTAAGTTTTAAAATTTGAGAGAATGAACTAAAATTCCATTTTCCCCATCTTATGTTTAGGCGCAGATGTCGCAAATGCGACCTGGGGTTCGCAATTACGAACCCCGCAAATGCGAAGGTCCCCCAATCTCTGTTATCATCACATTTGCTATGATATGTTCCCAAATGTGAACTTGAGCTGATCACAAATGCGACACATTTGATCACAAATATGAACTAACTCTCCCCAGTCCCAATCGCAAAAGCGAAGACACGTTCACAAATCTGAATCTGTGGTGCCCAGCTACTCTTGGAAAATGTGAGGAATTAGCTCACAAGTGCGAACCTGATAGGTATGCCACCATATCGGAAATGCAAGCCAGACCTTGAAATTGCAAGGTCTAAGACTTGCACCAGAAATTGAAGAACACCAGCTGAGCTTTCTAAGTCCAAACCACTCTGTAGCCTATCTGAAACTCACCCGAACCCTCGGGGCTCCAAAACAAACATGCAAACAGGTCCAAAAACATCATACAAACTTGCTCGCGCGACTAATTCGCAAAAATAGCACCTAGAACTATGAATCGAACACCAAAGTAAAATGAAATTTTCAAGAAACCTTAGAATTCCTATTTTAACCAATTGATGTTCAAATCACGTCAAACCAGCTCTATTTCTTACCAAATTTAACTGGCAAGTCATAAATACAGTAATGAACCTATACCGGGTTCTGGACAAAAATATGGACCTGGTATCAACAAAGTCAAATGTTGGTCAAACCTTCTAGTCAGTAAGCCTTTAAACTTTATTGTTTCAACAAAATACGAAAACTCGAGCTAGGGACCTCAGAATTCGGCATACGCTCAAATCCTAGATCACGATGCGGACCCATCGAGACCGTCAAAATACGGATCCGGGTTATTTTGCTCAACACGTTGACCGAAGTCAACCCAAATAGAATTTTAAAGTCAAAATCTCATATTTTATTAATTTTTAACATAAAAGCTTTCCAAAATAACACCCAGACTGCGCATGCAAATCGAGGAAGGCTAAAATGAGATATTGGAGGCTTCGAAACACTCATTTAAGGTTTAAAACTCTTGATGACCTACCGGGTCATCATATTCTCCACCTCTAAAACAATTTTTCATCCTCGAACAGACATAGAAAAGTACCTCGGCTGGTGAAAAGGTGTGGATATCTACTCCGCATGTCTGACTCGAACTCCCAAGTAGCTGCCTGGACCGGTTGACCTCTCTATTGCACTCGAACTGAAGGATGACTACTAGACCTTAATTGTCGAACCTACCGAGCTAGAATAGCCACCGGATCCTCCTCGTAAGTAAAATCCTTGTCCAATTAGACTGATCTGAAATCTAACACACGGGACAGATCACTGTGAAACTTCCGGAGCATTGACACATAGAACACCGGATGAACTGCTAATAAAATAAGTGGAAATGCGACCATGTAAACAACCTCACCCACTCTCTCCAGAATCTCCAAGGATCTGATGTACCTAGGGCCCAACTTGCCCTTCTTTTCGAACCTCATCACACCCTTCATGGGTAAAACCTGAAGCAATACCATGTAGCGATCCGACCGGTTGTTTTGAGACCTAGCACATCGTTCAGCAGTTTGAGGCCATGATCAGCTTCATTTAAGGTATTATGAATTGTAGGTGTGGTCGGAATTGAATTTCGGGAAGTTTAGAGTTAATTTGGAAAGAAAATTCTCATTTCAGAAGCCTTAAGTTGGAGAAATCAACTAAGATTGGAATCTTGAGAAAACGACCTCGGAATTAGGATTTGAAGGTTCCTGCAGGTTCGTATGATGATTTCGGACTTGGGCGTATGTCCAGATCGGGCTTTGGATAACCCGGGAGTGTTTCAGCGTATATTGTGGAAGTCAGCATTTTTGAAGAAAATCCCTAAGTTGGGCTTGAAGCGCATTTCAGTTATATTGATGTTAGTTTGGGATTCTGAGTCTGGGAATAGCTCTATGGTGATTCTGGAGTTGGGAGCGCAAACGGAAGTGAATTCAGATGTCCGTAGGTCATTTTGAAGTCATTTGGATAAATATAGGAATTTGAAGGTTTTTGAGAAATCCGACTGGAAGTGGAAATTTTTATATCGGGGTCGGAATGTGCTTCTGGAAGTTGGACCATGTCTGTAATGTCGAATATGACTTGTGTGCAAAATTTGGGATCAATCGAACGTGATTTGATAGGTTTCGGCATCGGATGTGGAAGTTTTGAATTTCAAGTTCTTAAAGTTTGAATTTTGGTGCGATTCGTGATTTCGGCGTTGTTTGATGTGATTTGAGGCCTCGAGCAAGTTTGCATTATGCTTTGGAACAGGTTGGTGTAATTGGACGGGGTCCCGAGGGCCTCGGGTAGATTTCGGGTGGTCAACGGATCAATATTTGAAGTTGAGTAAAGCTGGAGTTGTTGGTGTCTGGTGCGACCGCACCTACGAGGCTCTGGCTGCAGGTACATCTTTGGCGCCGCAGGTGCGAAGATTTGGTAGTTTGGCTGGGAGTGCAGGTACGATGATATTTCTGCACCTGCGAAGGCGCAGATGCAGACAATGGGGCGCAGGTGCAATTTTGGGTTGGAGCTGAGGAAGCCGTAGGTGCGGGAGTTTGGTCATACCTGCAGAATCGCAGGTGCGAGATTAGGATCGCAGGTGCGGAAATGAGGCTGGGCAGAATGTTTTAAAATCGGGATTTTGGCCATTCCTCTCATTTTTCTCATGGCTTATGTGATTTTAGGAGAGCTTCAAGAGGGGAATTTCATCATCAATGTCAAGGTAAGAAATTTGATGTTTTTAAGTTAAATACAAGTTATATGCATGGATTAGACATGGAAATTAGTAGAAAAATTGGGATTTTGGAGGAAAGACCTAGAAAATTGTATTTGGGATTTCTACCACGAATTTGAGCATGGAATTTAGAGTAAATTGTATATTTGAAAGAGTAAGGCCATGGGTAGGATATATCTTCGAGAAATTTCGGAATCCGGGCACGTGGGCCCGAGGGCATTTTGATCAATTCACTGAGCGGAGTTCGGAAAGTATATAATTTGAATTTGTTATGAGTATTAGAATGAATTTGCATTGATTTGACCGTTATTTGGTAGTTTTGGGGCGTTGTGCATCCATTGGAGTCGTCAGAAGGGCTTGCAAGCCGGTTATGGAATTTCGGAGCGAGTTAAGTCTCCTTTCTATCTTTATGAGGGGAAATTGTCCCACTAGGTGAACTAATTAAGTATGTGCTACTATCTACGGGGGCTACGTACGCACGAGGTGACGGGAGTCCGTGCGTAGCTACTATTATGCCATGTCCGGGTAGTCTAGGACCCACTAGCATCTTTTACTTGTTGTACTTATGACCTTGTCAATAAAATATCATGTGATGCTTTCAATTAGTATCTAAATCTCTGAGAAGGATAGGGTTTACTTTTCTTAATCACCTAGAAGGAGAATTGATTCTTCCTTGGATAATTGTGTTTCGAATAAATCTATAGAGTTTGGAACCCTATCGAAATTGGCAAGTAAATCTCCAGAAAGGTTTTAAATACTATTCTCATGTTTATTAAAAGGAGAATTTTATCACTTCATTGAACAGCTAATTTTCCTGATAAAAAATATGGTTTATTGGTGTGAATATGTGTAACTTTTGGTGCCTGGGTCGCATGTATGACACGCGAGCAGGATGACCCTGTATTTATGTATATTTATACGGGGACCCGAATTGCAGGTATGATTCGCGAGCGGGGTAACCCTAGTATTATATTAACCGCATTGCATGTTCGATTCGCGAGCGGGGAAGATAGATGCATCTATGGTTCAGACCCTTCGACCCTCGGCAGTGCACATTTTATTATTGTTGGTCCGCGCTGTTCGACCCTCGGCATTTTCTTGCGCGTGATAATTGTTGCGTATTTCCTGTAATTATTACTGTTTATTGGCCTAAGAAGTTGTAAAATTGCTAACTGAAATGACAAAGATTTAATGTGTTAAATGTGAAAGAAGTTGATATTTCTTATCCCTGATTATTATTAAATTTTCCTATGATACTCATGCTTAGCTCTCACTTTATTATACTAAACTGACTTATAGCAAGTGTCAAATTCGACCTCTCGTCACTACCTCTCTGAGGTTAGGTGGGATACTTACTGAGTACACATTGTTTTCGTACTCATGCTACACTTGCTGTGCATTTTATTGCACGGTTACCTTAATAGCAATATGGCTGACTTGGAGACTTAGACGAGCTGAATCATTCGGAGATGACCCGCAGTCAGCAGATTCTTCCTCTATGTATTGTATTCTCATTTTTATTCCTTGTCCAACTTGTATTTCGGACAAGTTTTGTAGAATCTGTAAAAGTTCTTAGAAATTGTTCATGTACTTGTGTCATCGGGTTCTGGGATGCGTTTGGGATGTATTTTAACAAAATGGAATATTGGACTGTTATTTCTACTTAATGGATTTTGTTTAGATATTACGTGTTAAGTGAAAAGATAATGATTTCAAAAATGCTAAAACATGAAATTTAACTTAACCATTTAATGATTGGCTTGCCTGACAATGGTGTCCGGCGCCATCACGACCTTATGGATTTTGGTTCGTGACAACTTGGTATCAGAGCTCTAGGTTCCCTTAGGTTTCACGAGTCATGAGCAAGTCTAGTAGAGTCTTGCGGATCGATACGGAGATGTATGTACTTATCTTCGAGAGGCTATAGGGTTGTTAGGAGTACTTCCCTTCTTGATTCCTCATCGTTCGATTTGATTCCTTTAAGACTTATGCCTATGTTTCTTCCTACTCAATCTTACGCGTCGCAAAGCGCTTGCTATGAATCAGGAATTTGAGGAATTGAAATGGTGCGAGATGTTTTCTATGTGTAGTGGGTTGGGGATGTTGTTGTTGCCCTACAGAAGAATATTATGTTGTTTCAGCTCAGTAGATGTGTTATGAGAGACTTAAGGCTATGCTGAGGTAGTGATGATGTTTACGATTGGTTATCACGCGATGTCGGTATGATGATAGAATGCTTGCCCATATGTTGGGGGTGATGAACGGCTTGAAGGGAGGTCTTCTCAGGGCGTGATTTCGGGATTTCAGCATTTTAGTTCTGGCAGAGGGGAGGTATTTGGACTATAAATGATCAGGTTTTGGATTGATAAAGTAGTAAGACTTGGTGTTTTTGAGTAAGGTGGAATATTCACCTGTGATGTGATATCGTCTCCGTTGATCGAATGGAATGTGTTAAGTTTGTCGGTGCAATGGTTTATTCGGTGGCATGGGGTCAGAGTATTGTGAAGAAGTATTGAAGAAGCGGTTGTCAGAGACCGTGAGGCGCGGTGGTTCAGTACTGGATAAGTGTTGATAATGAAGGCAACTCGAGAAAGATGATCTTCAGAGAGTTTGAAGTCATGGCGATCTACTGGTTTAAGGGCTGCAGAGAATGATATTGAATTGAGGCAGCAATTGGGCAGTATACGGTGAAGGAAGACATGTGAGAAGTATCAGGCGGCGGCAAAATTTCTAAAAGGCCAGGTGTAAGGAACGGAAGTCAGGTAGTTGTTTAAAGGAATGAGTTTAACAAGTGGAAGAGTGGCAGCGTAGCACCGGAGTTTAGTCGTAAGACAGCTGCCTACCTTGAGGGAAAGTTTGAGAGTTTTAGTAGATGGTGATTGGGTCCTCGAGCTTAAGTTGAAATGTGGGTTATTTTGACGGAAGGTTGGATACAGCAGGGAGGAGTTGTTAGGAATGAAGAAGGACGCAATGTGGCGGTGAATTTGAGGATGTTGTAGCGCAATTAGTAGATGTACATGAGGAGCGGATGGATTGGTAAAGTTGGTGAATGAGAGCAGGCTTAGGATGGGATATTGATTTTGTAGAGGGTGTGCAGTACGGCGTCGTTGGAGGGTGTCAGTTGGTGAATTCCACAGGTGGGTTATCTCCTGTGAATAGGTTAGCGGTTGTGTGGTTGGCAAGTTTCTGTGAGGGAGTCTAGTGGCTAGTCGGCATGAGGCAAAATGTGTGAATGATGCTAGAGAATTTGAGTATTTAGGGAGTGCTAACAAGAGAATTTGGAAGAATTGGACGGATTGGTTGAGCAAGATCATGTTAACAAAGGAGAAAGGATCTCGGCAGGGTCTAGAGTGGTGCGAGGAGTAGCTTCAGGCTAAGTGGCAGAGTCCCACCGTCTGTAATTGGGTTGCAGGGGTTTTGTTCTCGTGGGGTTGCGGAGTGTCGGCATATTGGCAAGTTATTTCAGCTAAGGGGAAGGAGTAGAATGGTAATTGTGGATGGGATTTGATAAATATGTGCACAAGTTGGTCCTATTGGACCAGGGTTAGGTTTTGGGAGATTCAGAATTTATGCTTGAGGCATGGGCGAGCTGTAGGGTAGTGACTCAATCACGTGCTTCATTAAAAAAAAAGGGTGTTCGTGTACTAGAAGAGCCTTGGAGTTGACTGTATTTGGGGCCAGTCAGAGTGGGTGACTCTCAATAGTGGTCCTAGTGAATTCAAAAGTTAAGAATGCGGCGTTTAAGGGTTTCAGGCAGCAGTATGTTTAAGAGACGAGCTTTTGCAGTATAATTTCTAGGGAAAAGGGAAGGTGGTTGAAATGGTACATGTACGGCAGTGATCAGTTTCGTCAGTGTAATTAAAGCATGCATGTGATTTGTGCAGATGTGTGTGAGGCTTGTCGGCTGTCGTAATAGATTTCATTTGGGAGCATTCGAGTGCTATGGCCTGTCAGGTGTAGGCGGATCCCGGAAGGTTTATAGTGGTTCATACCACTACTTAAGGATTTGCATGTTGGGTGATTGTGAGAATTCACTTAAGTGTTGTTATTGTTCTCTTAAATTGAGGTAAGTAAGAGGTTTCCATATGATGAAGTGTTCACCCTATTAGTGGCTTAGAAGTTATGATGGAATTCTGGCGCTATCTCATATTGGCATGTTAGGTGCGGTAATCAGTATGTAACTAGAAGTAAAGAATCGAGATTGCGGTTCGGTGTTAAGAAGGATGTCATGAGCTCGGATGAGTAAGAAAAAGTGATTTGAAAGTCCAGAGTAAGTTGGTGTTATTTTCAGTGTCACCTGAGATCGATATTCGGTGAAAGGGGCTTTGTACCCTGGTCATGGGTTCTTGATGTGTTTTGCGGTATTAGTGTGGTCGGTGGTATGGATGTGCAGACTTGATACCTCGTGGAAGGTCGTGGGAGGGTGACCACGGGAAGATGGTATAAGTGTGACNCGGCTATGATGGTTGTTCTTGCGTATTATGAGAGGAAGTGGGTTAATATGGACCCAGGTAAAGCTATTAGCTTAGTTCGGTGCGAGCAAGGTAGACTCGATGTTTGTGGATGGAATTAAATATGATTATGGGCTCCGTATGAGTCAGATGTGTTCCTTTCAGCATAGCGCTCTTCAAGGAGGGGTGTTGGAATATCGGGTGTTGTTCCATCTTTGTTCATTTCATGTAAGGTTATTATTGTGCCGTGTGAGTTGTGAAACGGCTTGAGAAAT
>ML355830.1:0-37016 GCA_005239505.1 Nicotiana paniculata | reverse complement strand
CACCCCACCACACCCAAAAACCTCTTATCACTGTTACTGTTGTTTGTACAAGCAAAACACCTGCAGCAGCAGCAGCCTCTATATCTCCTACTTCTAATCTATGTACTGTATCTGTCAATTGTCATTCCAAATGGCAAAATCCCCCCTTTCTTAACAAACTCAAAGACTGTGACTTGAATGAACAACAAGAACCAGGTAAAGTACCATCAAGTTTTTTTTTTTCGTCTTCTCATTCATTTCTTGGTTCTTCCAACATCTCTATCATACTTGGTTATTTACTCTATTTCCTTTTAACCATTATTGGGCAGGTTTTACAAGATTGTAAGATGGAGGGGCCTTCTCTTAAGTAGGGAAGGAAAGAATTGTTTTTTCAGCAAAGATGAGCTACAAACTATGCCAAGAATTATCACCAAGTGGGGTGATGAAAGATGTTGTCTTTCTCATAATGCTTCTGATTTGCAGTTTTGTGGTGGTATCAAATGCAAGAAAATTGGCTGCTAATGATCAAGTAGGTAGCTTAATAGCCTTCAAGAAATCCTCTGTTGAATTTGATCCAAATGGGGTTTTGAGTGACTGGAGTTTTTCTTCTTCTTTAAGTCCCTGCACTTGGAATGGGATTTCATGCTCAAATGGTCAAGTTGTTGAACTCAATCTTTCTAGTGCAGACCTTAGTGGGCACCTTCACCTCTCTCATCTCATGGCTTTGCCTACTCTGCTTCGCCTTCACTTCACTGGCAACAATTTCTATGGCAATCTTTCCTCAACAGCTGATTCTTGTAGCTTTGAGTTTCTTGATTTATCAGCAAACAATTTCTCTGAGACTCTTGTTTTAGAGCCTTTATTGCAGTCTTGTGATCGAATAAAGTACCTAGATGTCTCTGGGAATTCAGTTCAAGGAGTAGTTGGTCTCAAGTTTGGACCTTCTCTGTTGCAGCTTGACTTATCAAGTAACACAATTTCAGATGTAGGCATTTTAAGTTATGCAATGTCCAATTGCCAAAATTTGAATGTGCTTAATATCTCCTCAAATAAGCTAACTGGCAAGCTAAAAAGCACCCTCTCTTCTTGCGAGAGCCTTTCTGTTCTTGATCTCTCGTATAATAACTTAACTGGAGAACTCAATGGTCTTGATTTTGGGACTTGTCAAAATCTTACTGTCCTCAATTTGTCTTACAACAACCTTTCTTCAACTGAGTTCCCTCCCACCTTGGCAAATTGCCGGAGCCTCCATACACTGGACATTGGCCATAATTCGATCCAAACGAAGATTCCTGGGGAATTATTGGTGAAGCTAAAGAGTTTGAAGCGATTGGTGCTAGCCCACAATCACTTTTTTGAAGAAATTCCATCAGAATTGGGGCAGACTTGCAGCACAATTGAGGAGCTTGATCTTTCTGGAAACCGGCTGACCGGTGAACTTCCTTCAACTTTTAAGTGGTGCTCCTCACTTTTCAGTCTCAACCTTGGTAACAATGAGCTATCGGGCGATTTCTTGAATACTGTTATCAGTTCACTCACAAGTCTTAGGTTTCTTTACTTACCATTCAACAACATAACTGGTCATGTACCAAGGTCTTTGGCAAATTGTACAAAACTTGAGGTGCTAGACCTCAGTTCAAATGTGTTAACTGGGAATGTACCTTTTGAGTTTTGTTTAGCAGCCTCAGGATTTCCTCTGGAGAAGATGCTGTTAGCCGGTAATTATCTTACTGGAGAAGTGCCATCACAGCTCGGACTTTGTAGGAACCTCAGGAAGATTGATCTCAGCTTCAATAAACTGACAGGTTCAATCCCATTGGAGATTTGGACCCTTCCAAATCTTTCGGAATTGGTAATGTGGGCTAATAATCTCACAGGTGAAATTCCTCAAGGCATTTGCATCAATGGAGGAAACCTTCAGACCCTCATTCTCAATAACAATTTCCTGACTGGGGAACTTCCACAGTCCATTACCAATTGTACCAACTTGGTTTGGGTTTCGTTATCCAGCAACCGACTTTCTGGAGAGATACCGCATGGAATTGGAAATCTTGCAAATCTTGCTATCCTTCAGTTGGGTAATAACTCGCTTACTGGACCAATCCCTCGGGGATTAGGTACGTGCAGGAACTTGATATGGCTAGATTTGAATAGCAATGCTCTAACCGGTTCAATCCATCCCGAGCTTGCTGATCAAGCTGGCCTTGTTAATCCTGGAATTGTTTCTGGGAAGCAGTTTGCTTTTGTGAGAAATGAGGGTGGGACTGAATGCAGAGGTGCTGGCGGATTGGTTGAGTTTGAGGGTATCCGTGAAGAGAGGCTTGCAATTTTTCCTATGGTTCACTCCTGCCCATCGACTAGGATCTATTCTGGGACGACAGTGTACACCTTCACAAGCAACGGTAGCATGATTTACCTTGATCTCTCCTACAATGCTTTATCAGGAAATATTCCTGAGAATTTAGGTTCAATGAGCTTTCTTCAAGTTCTGAATTTGGGACACAACAATTTCACTGGAACCATTCCGTTCAACTTTGGAGGTCTGAAGATAGTTGGAGTTCTCGATCTGTCACATAACAGCCTTCGGGGATTCATTCCATCCTCGTTAGGAGGCCTATCGTTTCTTAGTGATCTTGACGTTTCAAACAATAACCTAACTGGAGCGATTCCTTCTGGCGGACAGCTGACTACTTTTCCAGCTTCGAGATATGAAAACAATTCAGGCCTTTGTGGGGTCCCCCTTCCTCCTTGTGGCTCGGGCAATGGGCACCGTTCGTCAGGCATTTACAATCATAAGAATAAGAAGCCTGCAACTATAGGAATGGTGGTTGGAATTATGGTCTCTCTTGTTTGTATTGTCCTACTTATCGTCGCCCTTTATAGGATTAAAAGGACTCAGAAGGAGGAGGAGAAGAGAGATAAATACATTGAGAGCCTTCCAACTTCTGGCAGTAGCAGCTGGAAACTATCAAGCGTTCCCGAGCCACTTAGCATTAATGTGGCAACATTTGAAAAACCATTGAGGAAACTCACCTTTGGACATCTTCTAGAAGCAACTAATGGGTTCAGCGCAGAAAGCTTGATTGGGTCTGGAGGTTTTGGTGAAGTCTACAAGGCTCAGCTGAGAGATGGAAGTACGGTCGCAATCAAGAAGCTTGTACATGTAACAAGTCAAGGAGACAGAGAATTCATGGCTGAAATGGAGACTATTGGAAAAATCAAACATAGAAACCTTGTCCCTTTGTTGGGATACTGCAAAATTGGAGAGGAAAGGCTTCTTGTATACGAGTACATGAAATGGGGAAGTCTTGAATCTGTTCTTCACGAAGGGGAGAAAGGAGGGATGATTCTTGATTGGGCAGTTAGGAAGAAGATTGCAATAGGATCAGCAAGAGGATTAGCCTTTCTTCACCACAGCTGCATACCCCACATAATTCATCGCGATATGAAGTCCAGTAATGTACTTTTAGACGAAAACTTAGAGGCACGGGTTTCTGATTTTGGAATGGCAAGGCTGGTAAATGCACTAGATACTCATCTGAGTGTGAGTACACTTGCTGGGACTCCAGGTTATGTTCCTCCAGAGTACTACCAAAGTTTTCGGTGCACGGCAAAAGGGGATGTGTACAGTTATGGTGTCATATTGTTGGAACTTCTTTCCGGTAAGAGGCCAATAGATCCTCGTGAATTTGGTGAGGATAACAATCTTGTTGGATGGGCAAAGCAGCTTCATAATGCGAAAAGAAGTCACGAGATCCTCGATTCTGAACTAATAACAAATCTGTCTGGTGATGCTGAACTATATCATTATTTAAAGGTTGCATTTGAATGCCTTGACGAGAAACCTTACAAAAGGCCGACAATGATTCAAGTGATGACCAAGTTTAAAGAACTACAGGCTGATTCAGAAAGCGATATTCTTGATGGCATTTCACTCAAAGGTTCTATACTTGAGGAATCACAAGAAAGAGAACCTTAATCAATGATATTTGATCTTTTTCTCTTCTTTTTGATTGCCTCATGGATAGTTGGAAACTTTTATGTTAATGGTTCTTAATTGTGATATGCATAGGAGTTTATACTTGAGATTTTGCCTCCTGTAAATATTAGAACACGATGAAGATGTGAAATTGGTTTAGATTAATGCGCGAATGAGTTTTCCTTTTCTTGTCTCAGTTTCTTTAGCTATGAAATCTCCTGCTAAATGCTAAAATTTCAGATATCTGTGTTGCTTCTGTTGTCCGTCACAATCTTGCTACCTCAATTACCAAGAGATCTGCTGTACATAAAACATAGATATAATTTCATAGTTTTCTGAAAGATGTCCAAAAATTTAATTTTTCTCATTTTTAGTTATCTCTACATCAATTCATACACAACTGATATGTAGTCAAAAGCACAATTTCTGATTGTTATTTGTCAAAAGAGTTGTATTCTATACCCCGAAATGACCTTTTGATGCTTTTCAAAGACAACTGGTTCCGCTTTTTCTTTGGATAAGCTGCTTTTACAGCTCATTTAATTATAATTAAACGCCGTCAATTGTGGTTATGATCAAGATTTTGGTTCGATTTTGTGGTTGTAGTGAAATAATCACACTCGTTTTTACTTACTTTTTCTTGTCACGTTATTGCCTTAGTAGGCAGTAGGAACAACACTGTGGATGGATTATCCTTTGAGAAATCTATTCCATTGGCGTTGTCTCGGGTAAATTCAATATAATAAACCCCGAGTAGAGGCATTATTTCTCAACTCTGGGACATCCAAAAAGCAAAAAGCCCCCCTCATTTAAGAATTGAGTCTATATTCATCTGCGAGAGTTAATTTCAAGAATTTTCTTTCTAAGATACGAAAACAAAAGTTGTATTTTTTCATATTCCATCTCAAATACATCTAAACGAATTCCATCACCGACTATTAAATATATAAATTGAAAAAAAGTTAATACCTTAACTCTAGTCTATGAATACGTAAAACAAAAGGTCACATGGCTAGGCCCCAAAATTTCAACACTAAATAAATAAGCCAAGAAACTTTGAAAAGATTTAGAGAAGAAAATGTTGGTAAAATCGATCAAGTATTATTGCAATTGTCAATTGGTGGTCCTGAAGGAGTTTCATAGATGGTGATCATTAGCTAATTGACGCTAAAGCTCAATAGTAATGTCATCGATTCCATTTTGTCCTTAAACAGTGATAAAAAGCTTGATTTGATATATCAATTATAGAAGCTTTTCAAAATGTATATAATGACTTTAACTTTCTCTTACTTTTAGCTAATTGGTGAATGATAACTCTATATATTGTTACGTAACTTAGTTTTTGAATTCACTTTTAACTTTTAAAGAAGAGTTGAGTAGAAGTGAAAAATTTTGGATTGACACATAACATTCTTAGATACAAATTCGCTTTATGAACTAATTATTTGAGTTATGAAGCCAAAAGTTCATTTTCGCCTAATGGATTGATCCTATTTGTTCAAGAAAATTACTTAGAGAGAAAAAACCTCGAAAATAAAATTACTTTCTATAATCTATTCCTACACCTTGTTCCATCCTCCCTTTCACACCCTATAAATCAAGAAAAAATAACATTATATAACCGTTTTCAAAATAATAGCCGAATATGTGTGTGTATATATATAGTTTTTTCGCCGGCTAAAAGTGATCTTTGCCTACAAATTAATCCAAAAGTCCGGTCCGACGCTGAAGATGTTTATTTTGGCAATTCAAGCACAAACAAGAGGTGGGCTTATATTATGTTTGCAAAACAATTTGGGCTTTCTATCTTGAGATACATTCTGCAAATGGGCCTTAATAAGTTGGCCCACTAAAAAGTTATATTGGGGGGGGGGGGGGGGGGGGGGGTTGTAGTCGTACCCTATATTTGTGCCATCTTTTAACTTATACCCTATTTTTAAAAATTATTGATTTGGTAGTCAGCTGACAAAAAATCCGTAATAATATGATAATTACAACCCTGACAAAAGATATAAAACCTGCATCACGCATTAATCGTGTGATCTGCAACCTCTTTCGTGAAAAAAGATCTCCTCTCCTCTCAGCAGCTTTATCGAAAAATCAAAAACTAGTTCAGATTCATCTTTAGAATCACACTTGCATGAAGTTGTTTCAACTTGAAGCTAAAAAATTCATGCCAATGTAGCATGAAGTTTTTTCATGTTGAAGCTAAACTCCATGCTAATATAGCATGAAGTTGTTTCACATTGAAGCTAAAACTTCATGTTAATGCATGCTGAAATTATTTATCCTGCAGTCTACAGTTTTGTCATGAGTTTTTACCGAAACTTCAGTCTGATCATGCTGAAGTTATTTAGTTTATTTGCTAAAACTTCAGACTAAACATGCTTAAGTTTTTTACTTCATTTGTGAAAATTTTAGACTAAACATGCTTAAGTTTTTAGTTCATTTGCTAAAACTTCATATTAAATGTACTTAAGTTTTTGTCTTGCAATATGTAATTTTCTAATGAGTTTTTGCTAATGCATGCTGAAATATTTAATTCATTTGCTAATACTTCAGACTAAACATGCTTAAGTTTTTTAGTTCATTTGCTAAAACTTCAGACTAAACATGCTTAATTTTTTTATCTTGCAGTATGTAATTTTTTTTAATGAGCTTTTGGTAATGCGTTATTTAATTCATTTGCTAAAATTTCAGACTAAACATGTTTTAAGTTTTTTTAGTTCATTTGCTAAAATTTCACACTAAACATGCTTAAGTTTTTTAGTTCATTTGCTAAAACTTCAGATTAAACATGCTTAAGTTTTTTAGTTCATGTGCTAAAATTTCAGACTAAACATGCTTAAGTTTTTGTCTTGCAGTATATAATTTTCTAATGAGTTTTTGCTAATGCACGCCGAATTTATTTAGTTCATTTGCTAAAATTTAACACCAAAACATGTTGAAATTTTGTCCTGCAGTCTACAATTTTGTCATGAGTTTTATCAGAAACTTCAGTCTAAACAAGCTGAAGTTTTTTAGTTTATTTACTAAAACTTTAGAGTAAACATGCTTAAATTATTGTTTTGCAGTATGTAATTTTTTAATGAGTTTTTTTCTAATGCATGCTGAATTTATTTAGTTCATTTGCTAAAACTTCATACTAAAACATGCTGAAGTTTTGTCAATAGCCTTTTATTAATAAAGGGCAAAATCATCTTTTTAAAATACTTTTAACAAAAAAAACGAGTACGAATACAAACAAAAAAATAAAACGAATATAACTTAAAAGGGGCGACCAAATAAGACGCCCCATGCAATTTTTACGTTATATTCGTTCTTCTTGACATGCATTCTTCAAAGAGATCTTTACCCAAATAGTTGCTCGAATTTAGTGCTTATCTTTAACTGGCCGATACATATAAATAATACCAATTATATAGAATTATACCCATATAATATAGTGAAGCTTCATAGTCTTCCTTCCACTAATTTCATGGGTGTCTAGACTATTTGTGCTTAACACTAACATTTTATGCTTAAATATTAAATATGTCATAAAAGCTAATTGAAAAGATATTATATCAAAATAAATTAACTAGTAGGAGGGAGTTATTGTTGAAATATATAATAAGGCTATTATACAAAATATGAAAATCGCCAATTCTTTTAGAAAAAAGAAATTAACAAGCATTGTGAAACCATTTTTAATGGGGAAAAAAAATAGGAGCAAGGCACAATGAGCGTGTGGGGACTAGAGATGCATGTTTGTTACGTGCATTTAATCTTCACTATATAGGTTATTGAAATCTAATTTAGTTTGTACGGATAATTCTTATTATGATTTTAATTTTCACTATGTCTGTATGAGTTTACTTTTATTTAGGGGTGTCAAATGGACATGTTGGATCGATTTTGGGCTAGTCAAAAACGGGCAGAGCCAATAATTGAGCGGGTCAAATGACCCGTCCAAAAGTTACTTTGGCTAAAATTGATTGGGCCAAGATAATCTAAAATTTGGGTCATAGCACAACCCAACCAACTCCTATCAATCTTTAGTTATATATGTTGTTTTCTTATGAATTGCATATTTACTAAATAAGACCTTTTTTTCTTTTGTTATGGTCATATATAACATGTCAAACAAGAAAAGTAAATTTATTTCTAAGATATTTTGGCAAAGTTACTCATGGATCAATTTGGGCTAAAAATCAACCCAACTTTAAATGGGTTGAGATGGATTGGGTTAAGATGATTTGAATTCAATAAATGTTATCTAGCTATACTATATTAGAAACTTATTTACCTATGTTCTCTATGTTTTGAAGTTTTTAATAAGTATTTAGGTTTTTTTACAAATTGTATATATTGCTTCTTAAAAGATTCTCACTCCATTATTAGTGTCTTCAGTTATGGAATTCAATTATATCCTTTCCTTTTTGTTTCTTCTCCTCTTCTCTCTCTCTCTCTCTCTCTCTCTCTCTCTCTCTCTCACATCAAAATCTCTTAATCTATGCCCAAAATCTCCATCTTAACTCTTTTCACCATTATCGACAGCTTTATATTATTAAAAAATATTCTAAAATTTTATGATAATTGTATGATAACTGTATCATAATTGTATTTGAATTGTATCAGATATATCAATGCCTAAAACATAAATGTATCATACTTGTATCACAATTGTATCTAACTTGTATCTGATATATAAACACCCAAAATAATACCTGATACAATATTAATAAATTAATATATAATTATCATACTTGTGATACAAACCGTGAAATTCGTCACGAATGCACAACTGCTCGTAAAAATATACCATGAATATACAATTATCATACATTTGTAATACAATTCCTTCAAGAATTATGGTACATACAATTATAATACAATTGCGATACATTTCTTAAAAAATTGTGACATAATTATGATCTTCATCTTCATCAAGTTTCAATCTCAAATCTATACTAAAAATTTAATATAACCGTACTATAATTATATTAGTATTGTATTGAATATTATTTTGGGTATTGATGTATCATATACAAGTCACATACAATAAGGATTTTAGAAAGAAAGAAAACAAGATTCAAAACTTACCCACAATTTGATTCTAGAGCAATATTTCGAATTTCGCCGTATAGTATCAATAAGAAATAGAGATTTGGGTGATTAGTAATAAAGAGAAATTGAATTTCAAAAGTTTTGGAAGAAGAAAAGAATCTGAAATTTTGAGGGGGGAAGGGTAACTTTGGGTAAGCAAGATTTTGGTAAGAGAGATTTCTTACTATAAGTAAAAATAATTTTGGGTAACTGTTAAGAAAGAGAAAAGATATTTTGTAACCCTTTGGAAAAATAAAGAATCTTAAATGTAGGAGGAGTTAATGGAAATGGGATTAAGTGTCATGTAACTGATAGGCTAGATTTAAGGGGTCTTGAATTTCTTTTTTTTTTTTTATAGTTTTGTGTATAACTAGTAATATAGATATACAAAATAATTAATAAGGAACCTAAAATAAAAGTGGTAAATAGATTTCTATTATAGTATAACGTAAAAATTGCGCGGGGCACCCTATTTGGTCGCCCCCATTTAACTTATACTCGCTTTTTTAAAAACTTTTAACTTGTACCCACTTTTTAAATAACTTCAGCTCCCTTTCCCTCGCTGAGCTGAAGTTCACCAGTTAAACTGAAGTTCGCCAGTTATAAAGATAAAACTTCAGCATACGGGACTGAAGTTCCCCAGTTACAAAGACAAAACTAGAGCTGAAGTTTTCCAGTTACAAACTTCAGCTTTAGAGCTGAAGTTCCCAAGTTATAAAGACAATTACAAAGACAAAACTTCAGCTCTAGAGAATTTTAGCTCTAGAGCTGAAGTTCTGTCTTTGTAAACTGGGGGACTTCAGTCTAGTATCCTGAAGTTTTTGTCTTTATAACTGGGGAACTTCAGCCCCGTATGCTGAATTTTCCCAGTTACAAAGACAAAACTTCAGCTCTAGAGCTGAAGTTCCTCAGTGTAACTGGGGGAACTTCAGCCCCGTATGCTGAATTTTCCCAGTTACAAAGACAAAACTTCAGCTCTAGATCTGAAGTTCGCAAGCTACTTAAGGCCCGTCTACTAGAATGCTGAAGTTTTGCGTGATTGCCTTTGCTACTTCAGCCCTGCATGCTCAAGTTATGCGCAAAAGCAGGTACATATGCAATTTTTTTTACAAAGCGGGTATACGTTAAAACGTGGCACAAAAAGTGAGTACGGATACAAAGGCCCCTAGTATAACTAGGTAAAAATCAATGGATGGGATCAATAACTAGCCCAACTTTGGTCAGGTCATCTGGGCTTGGGGCAAAATTGATAGGCCTACTTTTATTATTGTTAGTCCAAGTCGGCATAAAGGAGGGTGATGTTGCGGTAAACGGGCAGCCAGAAGGAAAAAAGCAGAAAAAAGAATAAAGAAAAAATCAATTGAATCGGTTTAGGATAGAGAAATCCATGCCACTTTAGTTGTGTAGTCATATATATGTAGAGGGAAGGATAGAGTAGTGTGAGTAGGAAAGGACAAAGACTTGGTCTAAACATCCTCTATTGACTGGGTCTGCCAAATGCCAAACATTGGACTGCCATTGAATAAACAAAATACTTAGCTGTGGACGAAACAAATATCATATCCAATGCTTTGTGTGGCGTTGTCGGATTTTATGACTTCATTTCGTACCACAAATTAATGGTAACCTCGTTTTGTAAATACAAAAAAATTGTTTAGTGAGTTTGGCTGAATTTAATAATTTTAGTTCATATTTTATCGATTGTGTTAAACGATTTTCTAAATTATATAATTATTAAATCCTAATATAAATGATCAATAAGTTCAGTGGCATTTCGAAATAGTGTCATCTTAACCATGAAGTAACTAAAGTTGTTGCGTTAGCCTCCAAATTTGGCTAAAAATAATATGATTATAATTTATGGAAAATATTGAGTATTATTCTTAAGAAAATTAAAATGTTCATATAAAAGGAAAAGGAACATTTTAGTTTTGTGAATAAGTGACCATTTTACTTAAAAAATTGTGAAATACGATTTACTCGATCAATCACTACATACTATCGAGGAATGGATTTGATAAGGAATTCCACTTTTGACTTTTTCAGTAGAAAATGTGTTAAAACTTTACACTCTCTTTCTTAGTTTATGCAAGAGCCACAATCTTTTATTTCACTTTTTCCATCAATTTACCTACTTTGTCTTATATTCTTCCTTACTTTGTCTACGATCAACTATTCTTTTTTCAAAACTTCCGATAATGTCTATTTCTTCTACAAAAACATAGTTAACATTTACTTTCGATACAACATATTGCGTCTCATTTCTATTTTATCTCACGTTTAAGTTTGCAAAAAATATTTGAAATAACAATACGAAACTTGAAATCAAGTCTTAAAACTTCTTGAATCGGGTTCTTTCATTCTAACCTTCTAGTTTCTTTTTATCTTATATTTGTTATTTTTACTTCATAGGTATATTTTTTAAATATTTATTAGAATTTAAATATATCAACTAGAAAATATAAATCTTGCTATCCCAAAAAAAGAGAGAAAAAAGAGTTGAAAATTTAATATAATCTCAAAAAGGAACTCTTGATAAAATTTTCTCGAGCAATAAAAAACTAAATTAGTGATAAAGGGGAGTGTTTTTTAATGAACATGTCATTAATCTAGTTGAGTTAGATGATAATAAGGTTTTAAAAAAAGAAGAAAATCAAATGAATTAGCGCGCGCGCTCTCTCTCTTCCATGCCATATATGACTATATATATTAAAAAATTATTAGAAGAAATCGACTATAAAAGATAATTAAGGACTTTGC
Organism: Nicotiana paniculata; assembly: GCA_005239505.1. Lineage (NCBI taxonomy): Eukaryota > Viridiplantae > Streptophyta > Magnoliopsida > Solanales > Solanaceae > Nicotiana > Nicotiana paniculata. Next base: position 25,210 of record ML355830.1, on the reverse strand, counting down.
ATGTGAAAGAGTTAAGAATAAATATTTTATTTAAGGAGCTCCTCGTCATCTTGGTCGCTGATGGAGAGGCGACAGCCTGCACATGGCATTAGAAATCAGATGCTTAATAGTCACCTATTTTGTTTATTTAGAGTAATAATAAAATTAGATGTCAGAAAATTCGCCTGCTTGTTTGGTCCCAATTGGCATATGTTGTTATCACTAACAAAACTATACTCATTTACCTAAATAGATTCAACTATTCCCCCCTTCATAATCCCTAGGTCAGTGCATAATTTCCAATATACATTCCTTAATTTGTCATAAATTTAGTAACGGAAATTTGCCATTACTAAATTTCAGTAGTTCCTCTTTTTTAATTTATAACAAAATTCCGTAAAGTGTGTGGAAGTCCTTTTCTGGTGCAGAATAAAATAGCCAGTGCCAATCATTCTTCCTTTGATTACAAAATAGGGTAGATATATATACTCTAAATAAGTCAATGTCCCCCACCACCCACCTCCAATGATTCCAAATAAATGGTCTGAAATACGTGTCTCTATGCTAAATCACACTAGCACCTAATACGGACAATCGAGCGGTCCATAATGCTTTCTTCTCCAAAGTTAGTTTTATTTCACAGTGTAATACTATAAATGCATTTTACTTTAACTCTTTTTATATTCTTACTTAAAAATGAAAAATTGTTGGGTGAGAATTGAATATGAACTTATCCTGTGGAAGTTTTCATGGAAAAAAGGTCTACATCTTTCAAGAGAATGATAAATAATCGTGTTCGTGCTCACAAATATGATTTAAATAAAAGGTATTCATTACAGTTAGAAGTTATATTTGTCGAGAATGTAAATATTATTTCACATCCTCAATAAATTTTAGATTCTATTTGTATATAGATCGTGTTGAAACTTGAAAAATGAAAAAAAATCTGATATATTCCTCTAGTATGATAAATTGTTTAAAATTGTCCCACGTCATACTATTAAACCATAAAATATATTATCCGGTACCCAAACTAATTAACCCGTAAAATATAACTCAAAAATTGATTAATCGTTTTAAATCTACCTCTGCTGGGGACGAAGTACTCGTGTTCTATATGTGATCTAAGTAATAATACTTCTAAAGCAAATTATCAACATCGAAAAAGAAAGATAGAAGATGAAGATTATAAAGATTAGAGATCTCAAATTTCATATATGGACGCCCATTTAATTTACATTCACAAAGATTTCACAAAAGGGAATATTAGAAACTGCAAAAGGAGAAAAAAAAATAATAAAAAAAAAAAAGATTCAACAAAATTGTTTGATGGGATTCACTCTCATCTTCTTCGTGATTCCCATCATGTCTTTACAGAAGATATTTTTGCTCAAAACTTCATAGAACAGTGTCAAAATTCCTTCTTATTTTTCTCCATATTTGGAAGCTACTTGCACCATCAGAAACTATTTTTTTCTTTTTATTTAATTTTTTGACTTGTAGCCTCCTTATTCATGATTTAATTGAAGATTCAAGCCACTGTAATTGTGCCATTTCGTACAACTTTATTTGCATCAGATTCTTTAGTTGGGGTCTCTATTTTTGTTTGTGAGGATCTCTTTGATGCAGAAAGTTGCCGTTTTCTTACATTAGCTTCATTACCAACAGAAAAGGAATTAATAATAAATTTTGTTGAAATCGGCAGTTTTGATGGAGCTTAGAGCGCAGAGGGTTTGATGAAAATGGCCGTAGGACTATAACTTAGGGTTGATGTTTCTTTTGAGTTATATTTTACTGTTTAATTGGTTTGGGTATCGGGTAATATGGATTGGGTCAAGTCTTAAGATACCAGATTTAAAAGAGGCACGGATGAGTGTCACGTGTCCCCTCCTTCCACTAAAGGATATATGTGTGGATAGTAAGACGGTAGGGAGTTTATGATCCGATAGTATAACGGAGAGGAGGACAACTTTAAACAATTTATCGTAGTAGAGGGACATATCAGACCCTTTTCCGTTTAAAAAATAATTTTTTGAAGTTGTATTGAAAAATAATTTTTGGAAGTTGAAGTTGTATTTGAACATGCATTTTATTTGGAAAAAATTAAAAGTTTGTGAGTGGAAAGAAAATTTCCACCGAGAAACTGCCCCAAGCCTGTTTTTGGGAACTTGAATTAATTTTTTCAAATTTATTTTTAAAAACTGATCATATTCTATGAACAAAGTTTTAATTTTTTTTCATAACGAGCTTCCAAACTATGGCCAAACGGAATTCTTAGTATGTAACAATAAGTTAATTATTTATTTTTATTAAATTATTGCATAGGGTAAAACTTGTTTACATTAAACGAAAAATGACCAAAACTACTCATATAGTTTGCTAAATGGTTTACAAGTGCCATCCGCCCTCCGTCCATTCATCCGTCCGAAAAATATATTAATTCTATTAACAAAAATATCCTCACATCTAACGGCATAATTGGTGGGCCTTTTATTTAATGACGTGGCAAATTTTTATTGGGCCACGTGGCATGTTCAGCCAAAAATCAAATATGGGTCTTATTTCTACCCAATACCTTATCCGACCCTATGGCATAAAGAGTAATAATAAGTTGGGTTTAATGTAACTTTTTTGATCCGGATAATAAACTAAAGAAACATCAAATTTCATTGTGTTATAACTCTCAGCTTTCTAAAATTCCAACCCATTATCTCAAAAAGTAATGGAATCATACTCTGAAACCCATGAACCACAAGTCATTTGTTATAATACAAATCTGGATATGCAATTCCAATCCCATTAATAAACCTCATATCATTAACCTTTATAAAGTTTCAAACTAAGCCCATTATATAATTCTCAAAATAGTCTGATTCTCATTCAACTCATTTAAATCACTCCAGTAAAACACAAGCGACACCATGCCTCTCAAAATGATTGTTGGTGATACACTAAGCACTCGACTTGAAATTTGGATTTCGATTTGTATTTTGGTGGATTAAATTTTGGCTGAAGAAATCCTCAATCCCAAAAGCGACGACATACTAATCATCGTAAATCGAAGACACGACGATTTTGATGTTATTTACTGAAAATTGGAAGATCAGTATCTAAGCTCCCGATGTAAAGGGAGATGGAGGGGAAGAGTAGGGATTTTGGAAGAAGGGGGGAGGGTTGAAGGGAAGAGAGAAGAGCAACTGCAGCGGCGACGATACTGGTGGGGCGGTGATTTGTTAAGTGAGAAATAAAAGAAGTGAACTGAAAATATAATGAAGGAGGAGTAATTTTCATTTCAAGATTGGGAGAAGAAGAATGTGGGGGGGGGGGGGGGGGGGGGGGGGGGGTTACTCGGCTAACTAACCATAGGGTCGGATCAGGTATTGGACAGAAATAAGACCCATATTTGGTTTTCGGCTAACCATGTAACGGGACCCAGTAAAAAATTGCCACGTCATTAAATTCTGCCGTTAGACATGGGGGTATTTTTGTTAATAGAATTAACGTTGTGTGCTTTTTCGGACGGATAGATGGACAGAGGGTACTTGTAAACCATTTAGTAAACATTATGAGTAGTTTAAGCCATTTTTCGTACACGAAATGACCGAATAGTAGTGTGACACGTGGAACCGAAGACATGTAGAAAGCATCGTGTAATAACCAGTACCGGGAGCAAAAGATGCGATTGACATCGGATAGACCCCTGAGGGAGCATGATCAACATGAGCAGATCGAATATTTTCCATCGGATAGCATTCAATGAAGAATATTCTCTGGCATTAAATGGGCAGCCGTTACCGAGATTATTTGCATCCATGATCTGCCGTTACATATTCATCAGTGACCCCTTTATTGTCATATAAGAGGGGCTTGATTCTACGATCTTGTTTCCCTCGGTATAACTATAAAAAAGTAGACTCAACGGACATTGTAGTACAGGGAATTCTTGGCAAAACTTATGCTACATTATATTCTCAAGCAAAATAAAAGAACTTTACTTGCTCTTTATATTATTTTCACTTCTGTCCTCCGGAGGCATTGCTCTTGGAGTCAAGCTTGTCATTTTCTTTGATCTTAACCATTAAGTCAAATTTATTAATCTAGTTTATTTACCATTTTTGGATCAACCAATTCGCTTGTCTATAAACGACGTAACAAATTCAATTATACCATTTTACGGGTAAACTGTTTGGCACCCACCGTGAGTCTTAGATAGTTGCATAATTGAGTTGATCCTTCCGTTTATTACTAACTTGTTCGATTCTTTGTTTCTTTGCAAAAAATCGAAAATGGCAGCTAACGATATCAATATCGCACACAACATTGAGGGACATGAAAATCTACCTCAACACGAGGATTCAACTAGCGACACCCGAAGCGAGGGGGATGAGGCAACTCCGATCTGTGGAGGATAGTACCCACGACATGTACGGGAGCCTACTCCCGATGACGCAAAAGATGAATCCGTTGCGGAAACAGTAAGGTTCTTGAGAGAGCAACAAAAGGCCATCATGGACCACCTCTCAAGGCAGGACCAGATCATGACGGAATTGAAGCATGCGTTGTTAGGAGCTTCTAACTACGCAAACGGAAGAGGCCCGGTTCTGCCCAACGTCCCTGCAACTCAGACGACTCAAAAAGTTGATAATAATACCCCGAGGATTGAAGTAGGCTTTGACAGGGCTGAGGGAACCGGTAGAGGACCCGATAACAACAACGGTAATGACCCCTTTAAAACCGAACTCATGAGATTCATAAGGGAGATGAACGGGCGGATGGATCAGAACACGAAGGAGCTTCACGCTCGAATAGATCATATTCTAGGTGCACCACCAGTTTTGAAGGGCCCGTATTCGAAAAAACATACTCAATTGTCGTTTAAACTGAGCGCAACACCGGAGTTAATATTGAAAAGATTCAAGATGTTGGACATACCAAAATACGATGGGACTCCAGACCCTTAGGAACATATCACAACTTATACAATGACTGTGAAAGGGAACGATTTGGCTCAACATGAGATCAGATCGGTTCTACTGAAAAGTTTGGAGAAACCCTCACTATGGGGTCATTGACATAGTATTCTCTTTTACCCGAGCATTCAATTTACTCTTTTGAATTGCTTGCAGATTCATTCATTAAGGCCCATACAAGGGGCCAGAAAAGGTCCAAGCCAGGAAGGTGGACATATTTAGGATCGCACAAGGTGAGTCCGAATTGCTGCGGAAGTTCGTGATTAGATTCCAGAAAGAAAGGAATTTGCTACCAGTCGTACCAGACAAATGGGCAGCAGAGGCATTCACAAAGGGTTCGAACCTGAAGAGCTCCGACGCCTTTCATAAGTTGAAGGAAAGCCTGCTCGAATTTCAAGCGACTACATGGGCAGATATCCATAACCGTTATGAATAAAAAATAAGGATAGAAGATGATCATCTCGAGTTTTTGGCATCAAACAAGGGGCGGGACTGAGACAAGAACTGAGAGAAGTTCAAGGATGGTTTTGATGTAGATAGGCGATTATCTAAATGTCGCTTCTTGCCTTACGAGAGAGCCGAGGGACGCGACAGCAACAGGTTCCAGTCCTAGGATAGGTTCTCTCCCGAAAGAAGAATTGAACGTGATAGAAACAACAAATCGTTGCAAGAAAAAGAGGCATCGGTGACCCGGGATTCCACTTATCCCAGGTTGTCAGATTACAATTTCAACATCGTTATAGTGGAGTTGGTATCGGCGATGAGGAATATCAAAGAAGCACAATTATCAAAGAAGATCAAATATGATCCCAACTAGAGGGATCCTAACTTGTAGTGTGAATATCATGGTAATCAGGGCCACAGAAATGGGGACTGTCGGCATCTGCGCGAGGAGGTGGCAATGTTGCTGAAAAATAACCATATCATGGAGTTCTCGAGCGACCGAGCCAAGAACAATTATGACTGCAATAGGGACAAAGCAGAACCCTCAAAAATGGAGAAATCCTTCATCGATTGATTATCAACATAATATTTGGAGCGAATGAAATAAATGGTGTAACCTTCTCATCGGCCAAGAAGACGAAGGTATCGATGGCCCACATCAAGAGACTCCGGAAAGTTGCCAAAGATGACATTACCTTCACGGAGGAGGACGCCGACGGACATCTTCTGTCGCGTAACGACGCCCTAGTAATCTCTCTTAATGTTCTAGATTTCAAGATTAAGAGCGTTGTTAACCCATGAAGCTCAGCCAACATCATTAAACGGAGAATGATGGAACAAGACAAATTAATCGGATGTATCACTCCGGCAACAAAGCTCCTTGCCGGGTTCAACTTGGCAAGTGTGACAACCTGAAGAGAGATCCTGCTACCCACGAACGTCGAAGGGATAACAAAGACCACCTTATTTGAAGTGGTGGACAGCGACACGAGCTACAACATAATTCTCGATAGGGCATGGTTACATGAGATGAAGGTTGTACCATCAACGTATCACCAACTGCTGAAATTCCCGAGTCCAGAGGGAATCAAGCAGATAAGAGGAGATCAACTGGTATCAAGAGAAATGAATGCAGTGTCGATTTTCACCAGTAAAGGGAAGGAGCCCAACAAATAGCAATTATAGGAACCGGCACCTGCTCCCGTGCTAAGTGAAGATGATAAGGGCGAGGAGTCATCGGAATCCACCAGGTACCAAGATACTTTCAGGTACCGAAAGAGACGAATGCGACCAAATCTACGACATAAGAACTCGAGCAAGTGACTTTGTTCAAAGACTTCTTGAAGAGGAAGTTTCACTTAGGAGAAAGACTCAATCCTAAACTCAGGTCAAGATTTATTAATTTTATTAAAGCTAACGTTGATTGTTTTGCATGGTCGCACTCAGATATGACAGGTATCCCATTAAAGGTGGTCGTGCTCAAGCTAAGACTGGACCCAAGCTTCCCTCCGGTAAGGTAAAATAAATGTCCAATAGGCAAGGTCAGATACATGTTTGTTAAGGAAGAGGTAACTTGACTACTTGACATCGGTTCAATCCTGAAGGTAAAGTATCCCAAATGGTTAGCTAATGCAAATGTGGTTCCTAAAAAGATTAACAATTTTTGAATGTGCGTCGATTATAAAGACTTGAATAAGGCGTGCCCTAAAGGCTCGTTCCCATTGCCAAACATTGATCAAATGATTGATGCATCGATCGGGCACGAGTTAATAAGTTTCCTCGATGCCTATTCCTGGTACAATCAAATCAAGATGAAACTGTAGGATCAGGAAAAAACTTCATTCATAATGAACGTTGGTACATATTGTTATAATGTGATGCCTTTCAGGCTTAAAAACACCGTAGCCACTTATCAGAGGCTTGTGAACAAGATGTTCGAAAAGCAAATAGGTAAAAAAATGGAAGTGTACATAAATGACATGTTGGTCAAAGTCTTTGAATGCAGGTGATCATTTAAAGCACCTCCAAGATACCTTCGATATCTTGAGGAGGCATAATATGAAGCTCAACCCAGAAAAATGTGCGTTCGGGGTTGGCAACGATAAGTTCTTGGGTTTCTTGGTTTCACAGAGAGGGATCACTGTATATCCCAAAAAAATCAAGGCCATCGAAGACATCCCGGATGAATTAATGAGCGTAAAAGAAATACAGAGGCTAACCGAAAGATTGGCCAGTTTGAGCAGGTTCATCTCTCGATCCTCGGAAAAATGTCATCACTTCTTCTCACTTCTGAAGAAGAAGAACAATTTCAGATGGACTCTGGAATGTCAGCAGGCCTTGAAAGACCTGAAACATTATCTATCAAGACCCCCGCTACTATCAAAACAAAGGGAAGGTGAACAATTGCTAATATAATTAGCGGTCTCGGAGGTAGCGGTAAGTGCCGTTCTAGTCCGAGAGGATGAGGGTATGCAATTTTTTTCATCTATTATGTTAGCAAAATTTTATTAGGAGCGGAGACTCGTTATTCACACCTCAAAAAACTAGCCATAACTCTCGTAGTCACCTCTCGAAAGCTTAGGCCTTATTTTTAGTGCCACCTGATCACCGTTGTGACACCTTTCTCCTTGTGGAATGCTCTTCACAAGCCTGAGTTGTCAAGCCGGCTGGACAAGTGGGCAATCAAAATTAGTGAGTTTGATATTGAGTACAAACATAGTACTGCGATCAAATCACAAGTTTTGGTTGACTTTGTGGCCGATTTCAATCCTAAGCTATCACCCTTGGATGCTAAAGAACGGTTCTAATGCCGGAAACAAAATCAGGAGTTTGGACCTTGTTCATGGACGAAGCTGGCTCGGTTAGTCCTAATCACGTCCTTGGGGAAAACCCTAAGGCTGGCCATAAAAACTTTTCCGTTAACTAATAATGAAGCCGAGTATGACGCTTTGATTGGAGGACTCGAGCTGGCCCGGGGACTTAACTCCGAGGTCATAGAGATAAAATGTGATTCACAGTTGGTAGTGAACCAAGTGTACGGGATTTTCAACACAAAAGAGGAACACATGCAATAATATGTAAATAAAGTCCAGGCATTGCTTGCACGATTCAAAGAATGGTCAATCGCATACATTCTGAGAGAAGAGAATGTGGAAGTAGATGCATTCGCTAATTTGGGGTCGTCTACGGAGATGAAAGGATCTGGCACCGGTACTGTCATTCGACTTCCTATTTCAGTACTAGATGTGGACGACTATTGTGAAGTAAATAGAACCAACCTAATCTGGGACTGGAGTAATGAGTTCATCGAGTCTCTTCGGTATGACATATTGCCCGAAGACCCAAAGGAGTCCTGGACACTATGCACCAAAGTGACTCGCTACAGTCTTATGGGTGGACAATTATATATGAGATCGTACCAAGGCCCGTTGGCCCGATGTTTAGGAGCCTTGGAGGCGGACTACGTTATGAGAGAGGTCTATGAAAAATTTTGTGGTGACCATTCCGGTGCAGATCTGTTGGTACTAAAGCTGGTTAGGGCAGGATATTACTGGCCTCGGATGGAAAAGACGCAAAGGAATCGTTCAAAAATGCGACAACTGTCAGCGCTATGCACAGTTGGTACACCAACCGGCAAAACTCTTGCATTCGGTACTGTCCCCATGGCCATTCATGAAATAGGGGATGGACATAGTCAGTCTGCTGCCACCGGTCCCGAAAAGGTAAGATTTCTTTTAATTTTAACCGATTACTTTACTAAATGGGTTGAAGTAGGTCCATACCAAAAGATTGGTGAGCGCGAAGTGATCGACTTCCTGTGGGAGCACATAATATGCCGATTCAGAATACCAAAGGAAATTGCTTGCGACAACGAACCACAATTCATACGCTCTAAAATCATGAAATTTCTTGACGACTTGAAAATCAAAAGAATTACATCCTCACTATACCATCCAAGTGCTAATGGGCAGGCAGAGTCGACCAATAAGGTGATTATTCAAAACCTCAAAAAGAGGTTAGAAACGACTAAAGGAAAGTGACCCGAAGAATTACTGGGCGTGCTATGGGCGTACCGGACAACGATAAAATCAAGCATGGGAGAGACACCTTTCTCCCTCGTATACGGCGTGGAAGCTTTGATCCCGATGGAAATAAGGGAACCAACCTTGATGTTCTCCCGAACAAATGAAGAAGCAAATAATGAGGCATTTTCGGTGAAGTTGGAACTGCTCGATAAACGTAGGGACTTGGCACACGTGAGGATGGTGGATCAGAAACAAAGGATGAAAAGATACTACAATCTTCGCTACTTTAAACTAGCAGACTTGATTTTGAGGAAAGTAACTCAGAACACTAGGGAAATCAACGTTGGGAAGCTGGATCAGACGTGGGAAGGCCCCTACCGGGTTTCGGCTGTCACTGGAAAAAGGATCATACGAGCTGGAAACTCAAGATGAAGTCAAATTTATTTTTAAAAACTGATCATATTCTATGAACAAACATTGTTTTCATTTTTTTCTTCAAAAGAAGCTCCCAAAATCCATGGCCAAATGGAATTCTTAGTATGTAACACTAAGTTAATTATTTTTTTATTAAATTATCGTATAAGGTAAAATTGGTTTACATTAAATGATTGAATGATAGCGTGACACATGGAACCGAATATATATAGAGAGAAAATCAGGTAATAACCAGTACCAGGAGAAAAAGCTATAATTGACATCGGATAGACCCCGGAGGGAGCATGATCAACGTGAGCAGATCGAATGCTTGCCATCGGATAACATTCAATGAAGAATATTCCCTGACATTAAATGGGTAGCCGTTACATAGAATATTTTCATTCATGGACTGTTGTTACATATTCGTCAATGGTCTCTTTATTGTCATTTAAGAGGGTTTGATCCTGAGATCTTGTTTCCTAGATATAGCTATAAATAGTAGACTCAACTGCCATTGTAGGACAGAAAATTCTTGGCAAAACTTATGCTACATTCTATTCTCAAGCTAAATAAAAGAACTTTACTTGCTCTTTATATTATTTTCACTTCCGTTCCCGGAGGCATTGCTATCGGAGCCAAGCTTGTCATTTTTTTTTATCTTAACCGCTAAGTCTTATTTTTTAATTTAGTTTATTTATTATTTTTGGATCAAAACAGTTCGCTTGTCTATAGACCACGTAACAAATTTAACTGTACCGTTTTAAGGGTAAAATATTAATTAATCAAGATCTTTATCTATAATTACTTAATAAACGAGTTGATTGTACAAACATGTATAAACATTAAACACACATTATTATAAGTGCAGACTTATAATGAAAAGACATAATAATGCATTCACACTGTCCTCACGAAGCTACCATCCTTGAATGGGTAATAATAATTGTGACAATTCGGAATGTAATGTTGGGGGCTCCGAAGAGCTAAGCCAAAACCAAATCGCGATTTCACGCTCTTGTTTAGAGTTGGTTCCTCTTATTTTTGCTATCTCTCTCTCTCTATTTTTTGTTTTAAAGATTGTATTTTTTAATTTTGGGTGCTGGCTTCCATATATCTAATTGTCCTATCAATGTGTAGCAGCGGAGCTAGAAGTAAGTCGGGTACGAGTTCGATCCAACCCAGTAACTTTTACTAAAATAATGTATTTGTATTATCAAATTTAGAACCTAATTTTTAATACTTGAAGTCATTGTTTTAAAATCCAGAACGCATAAAGTTAAAATTCTAACTCTGCCTCTGTCGATATGCACGAAACATTGTACAACATGTCAACTACCGGATGCATGACTATAAATGAAATTCAACTGTGCAATTATAGGAAGCTTAATAATAATTCTACAAAAAAATTACTTTTGCACAAACATTTATACTATGGGTGTACATAGGTCGAGTTGGTCCGAATTTTTTAATTACCAAAGCAAACCAATCATTGAATTTTTAAATTTATAAACCAAATCAAACCAACAAAGTTAGTTTTTTCAATTTCGATTTTTCTCCATGTTTTATGGGTTTTTCTGGTAAAGTCTTCATATATAACACAAAATATGTAACTTGTGCTCCAAATATCTCTTTAGTCCTAGTAGGATACATTAATATAACTATATAGTAATATATCTTTTAATAAAATAACACAATAATATGAGATGAGTAATAACATCGTACTAAAATATTCAATAACAAAGATAATAAAATCGCATAAAATAAATATTGCTAATTAATAAGCTATAATAAAAATGAACATAATCTAAGAGTGTTATATAAGTCATGCTAAAATAAGTACGTCTAATAAGTAAATTATAGGTCTAAGCACTAAAGAAAAAGATAAACTAAGTTATGCATTTTCATTATAAACCAATGGAAAACTAAAAATATATTTCCAACACTATAGTCATTTCCGGTGTTGAATTGAATTTATTTTGCTTGCATTAGTATTGATTTGAACTTTTTTTGAGTTACTATATGTATGAGCTATAAAACTTATTAGACCATTAAAGAATGTTATGTCCACACTTAAAATAATACATTAAAAGATAAAAATTTAAAAGAGTTTAAGAAATATTTATAAATTACATTACAATAAATATTTATACGTATAAAATATTTCAAAAAATTATATATATGTAATATCGGGTTGGTTTAATTTCAGTTTGAATTTTTTTAGTTAAAACCAAATCAACCAATTATGGTCAGATTTCCCCCCAATATCAAACCAAATCAAACAAAATCACGTCTCTTTTTTCCGATTTGACTCGAATTATCAATTTGATCCGATTTATCAATTTTCTTTATACACTCCTAATCTATACTAATAGAGAAAATGACCGTTATTACATAATTGTTAGGTTCACCTACCTAAAGCCTTTATTAAATGAGGTAAGAGATCAATTTTCATATAAAGCACTCATTTCGGTCTCGTTACTCTTTCCTTCTATGAAAAGAACCAAAAATTTACTACACATACAATTAAATTTTTTATAATAATTTCGTTTATTTCAAATATTTTAAACATAATAGCAAATGTTACAGAACATATATTATAACATAACATGAAAATTAGTTTTAAAAAAACTTAACTTTTATAGTAACGTGTTATTATATAAAAATATTGTTATAAAGATGTCTGATTGTAAAACTAAAAAATAAATAAAAAGCTAGAGAGAAGGGAATGTAGTAAGACGGAAAAAAATTGTTTTTATAGAGAAGTTCTAGGGTGTGTTTGGTATGACGGGAAATATTTTTCGGAAAATATTTTTCAGTTTTCTCATGTTTGATTTTGCTTAAATGTTTGAAAATATTTTTCTCATCAACTCATTTTCCTCCAATTGGAGGAAAATATTTTCCTTATCAAAAGAAGGGAAATCATTTTCTAAAACTCTTTTTCAATCTTCTCCACTCTATTTTCCATGTCAACCACCCCACTCCCAAATCACCCCAACCCACTATCCCTTCCCCCCGATCACACCCCACCCATCCCAACCTCATCCACCACCACCCTAAATAGAACTTTATAAATAGTATTTTCTTTTCATGTTGTATTTAGAGTATTTTTTTTATTTTAAATAAATAAGTATTTCTTTTCATGATTTAATAAAAGTATTTTATATCATTTCAATAAAACGAGTACATTTTTTCATGATGTAAAAAAAAGTATTTTCTTTCATTTCAACAAACTAAGTATTTTTTTTCCTAAGATAGAAAAAATATTTTCTTTTTTTCAAAAACTGAGTACTGTATTATCATGATGTAGAAAAAATATTTTTTTTCTTTTCAACGAAACAAGTATTTTTTTTTTCATTTCAACAAATTAACTATTTTCTTTTTCCTGGAATAAAAAAAGTATTTTTTTTTTCAAAAAATGAGTACTTTATTTTCATTATATAGAAAAAGTAATTTCTTTCATTTCAACAAAATGAGTACTTTCTTTTCATGATGTGATGTAGCAAAACTATTTTCTTTCATTCGACAAAATGAGTAATTTCTTTTAATGTTGTAGAAAAGATACTTTCTTTTTCAACAGAATAAAGTGTTTTCTTTTTAGTTATCAAGCTCAAATTTTAACGTTGTTCTTGTGTTAAAAAGTAAAGTAGCACATTAGGTCCTTTGGGTTTGTGTGAATTTTAAAGAATATAATTAAATCCTAAAAGAAAATAGAGTCGGGGGGGGGGGGGGAGGTATACAAGAAACATGGGGATTTTGGGGAAGGTGGGTTGAGGAGAGTAGCATATAAAAATATTTTATACTCTCTAACCGAACACTGGAAAATGAAATTTTTTTTTAACTCACCAACCAAACAAGAAAAAATAACTTATAAAATTACTCATTTTCTAAAAAAATATTTTCCTTCGTACCAAAAACACACCCCTAATTGCTTACCCTATTCATCATACTTAAGGTGGAAAAAGCATATAAGAAATCTATAAAATTCAATATATATAGGATAAAGGTTGTTAATTTTTTTTTCACCATATATATATATATATATACACACACTGAAGGCTGAATGTGAGTGATAAATTTTCATCAAAAGATGGATTCCAACACTTTTAACCAATAGAAGTGTACCATCAAAATACAAGAATACTTCCAATTCATCAATCATCGAACTTTCTACTGATAGATCATAAGCAGTGCATGCAAAATATATAATTATATTATATAACACCTGAAGAGAGGTTTCAGGTGTGAATAGGACGAATATAGTTTTTCCATGTTGTATTTATGAAAATGTTACATTTTAACTCATAATCTATCTCTTTTAGACTTTTCAATTATTAATAGAAAAGAACGTATTAAATAGGTGTTTGTATTATTCATACTTGCTAAAATAATTTATTTATTCTTAATTAAAAATCTTAAATTTATATTTTAGAAGAACTTACCCGATGCGAATATTTAAATTATTGAATTAAGAAAATGTACTTGCAGTTAACAAAAACAAATTCGGTGCAATTACTCTAGTTGCCATTTGTCCGTTTTATCACAACGTTTTAGTCTCAAAATTGGCCCGAACAGTCAAACTAGCCGTTCCATATGGCTGTCTATCATTGGCTGGTCAAACTTGGATAATATTTCCCATTTCAAGAACCGGGTTTTTGTTACCTTTCTCTTGTCCAGCCCAGCATATTAATGTCAAGAAAATTTGGAAAAGCAAACAATAATAATGAAATGAATTGTGTATTAGACAAGAGGAGGAGTAGAAAAAGCAATCATAATTGTGTGTGTTAAAAGTCTCATCAAAATCCTCAATTTTATTGTTCTCTCTTTCAAAAGATTCCAAAACATTTAGAGGTCCACCAAAAAAATAAAAAAAACAAACCCCACTTTCAATTTTTATTATTTTCTTTGCCTAATCAATGATAATCTTGTGACCAAGCTAAGCTATTTTTTCCAGAGAGAGAGAGAGAGAGAGAGGGGAAATTGACAGCAAGTTGTGAAGGGGATTGCTTTTGCGAAAGACTTTTGGTGGGGTGGGAAAAAGAACAGAAAAGCAAAGAAAATCCAATCAATCTGTTGAGGTCAGGGCCAAATTAAAGGGTCTTTCTTCATTTTTATCATTCTTTGCTTTGACTGTCTTTTTAATGTTATTTGTTCAGGTACTTTGCCTTTTGTTATTATTATTCTTTGATCATCACATCACTTTTTAATCATTGATTCTTCTCCTGGGTTTTTATCTTCCTTGTTTCTCTATTATGTTTCTTCGTCTCACTGCTCATGGTTTATGCTTTCAGTTTGTTCTAGGTACGATGTTGTTGTGTTTTTTTTTTCTCCTTCTGATGACCCTTTTGCCTGGAAAATGGTTTTTTTTTTCTTGCTGTTTCCTTATTTGTTAGATCCTGATGTGGTTCAAGATTTAGTAAAGTTGCAAACTTTACTTTCTATTATCAAAATTCTAGAATTGCATGTTCTTCACACCTGCCTTAGATCAAAATTCTACTTTTATTGGAATGTAATCAATTTATTGTTCTCCTTCGATGGATTTTTTTATTTATAACCTAAAAAAAAAAAAAGGGTATGATGAAGGCACATACTTTTATGCTGTTGTCTTCTGATTACTAGATTTAATTGATGATTGGCAAGAGAATCGCAACAATCCATATTCTTCACGAGTATTTGCTATTTCCTAGAAATTGGAAAAGGGGTAGATGTTTAAATACCTAGAGTGAATTTGAGTGTCAGTTGATGGCAGAAGTAGCTTTAAGGACTCTTGAGTATCACTCCTTTGATATATATTGTTAAGAAGACCAGTTAATACATAGCTGTGATGCAGTTTAAAATCTTTGTGGCTTATTCATTTCATGCTACTCCTTAATTTCATGCTAACAGTGCCGGCAATTGATGGGTGGGTTCGATGACCATGTTGCCATTGTGGGAGATTGGATGCCTCCAAGCCCAAGTCCAAGATCGTTTTTCTCTTCACTGCTAGGTGATGATATTGGGTCAAGATCAACTTTTGAGTTCCCAAATGAGAATAGACGTGGAAACTTAGCTTCTGAGCCTCAAGAGCATGTTGGCAATTCTGATGGAGCACAGGCTGATGCAACCAGTGAACAGACAGTGAAGTCTGAACAGAAAATGAGCTCTCGTGGAGGACTCTTGGAAAGAATGGCAGCTAGAGCTGGATTTAACGCCCCAAAACTGAACACGGAGAGCCTTAGGCCTGCTGATCTGTCGCAGAATCAGGGTGTTCGTTCTCCTTATTTAACTATTCCTCCTGGTCTTAGTCCAACAACCCTGTTGGAGTCTCCTGTTTTCCTCTCAAATTCACTGGTATGTATTTGATGATTAAGTTTTTGTACTTTGCCCCCATCACATAATTGAATTCCCAGATTTAGGTTGCTTATTTCTGAACTATGCTATAATGCTGGAAGTTTAATAGGGATGACAACAAAAAATCGAAGGATATGACACACACGTTTAAATACTATAAGCTATTGAGTCTGCAATGCGATGAGGAGTTGTGAAAACACAGATTTGTATCAATTTTAACAATTCTTCCTTACCAATTTCTTTGATCTTTTATCAAGAGTGCATCGTTGTTCTTTTTTGCAACTTGTAGAAATTAACTCCCTTCGTTTCAATTATATGACGTAGTTTGATTTGGCACGAAGTTTAAGAAAAAAAGCAAGACTTTTGAAACTTGTGGTCTTAAAAGCTTAATTGGTAAAAGTTTGTGGGGTCATAATATTTTTGTATGACTATAGTAGCTTCTCATTAATGGTAAAATGAGCAAAATGAAAAGTTTAAAGTTAAATTGTTTCTAAATATAGAAATGTTTATTCTTTTAAGAATGGACTAATAAGGAAAGTGTGTGCATAAGATTGAAACGGAGAGATAATATGGGGAATACTTTTGCAACTTTTAGGAGTCGTTTGGTATGAGGTATAAGAAGGTACAGTGCTGGTATAAAAATTTAATACCACCTTAATACTTTGTTTGGTTAGCAAACCTGGTATAAGTTATCCCGAGATTAAAATTAGTACCGGGATAACTTAACCTTGTAGAGGGTGGGGTAATTAGTGCAGGGCTAACTTATACCTTCTTCTTAAAAATTATGCAATTGTCATTTTTAATACAACATACCAAACAATGGATAAAAAACAATACCAGGATAACTTATCCCAGCATAACGTATCCCGGCTTATGCCGTATTCAAACCAAACGACCCCTTAATGTTTTGCTTTGACAAAGTTGTACAGTTACTATAGCACATCCATTGTGCTACTTAGATAAGGAATTCACCTCACTTGCTTAGATAGCTATTTGTTGTAAGTCGTTATCGTGTTCTACTTGAAACAACTAGCTCATAAATGAACGTAAATTCTTTTGCTTATTTTATGACCTTTTTATGGCGTATCACTGTCACAAGCATTCACTTTTACATGGAATGTATTCTTGCATTTTATGGAACTCCATACAATTCTTTTCTGCACTTCAGAATGGAAGATTTTGTCTTCCGAGTTTGTAGCAATTGTTAGGATGCTAATCTTGCGAGATCTTGTTTCTGATTCTATATCATTAAAATGCATAATTTGCTTGAATAATTTTGCTTTTGGCCTGATGTGATGGTTACTTCTATTAGGTGCTTGTAAAGTAGTACTTCTTACGAGAACTATCATAGTTCCGAAACTGAAGTATTCTTCTTCAAGGTTCTCCTTCATGTAAATTCTTCAATCAATGTTTTGCAGGTGCAACCATCTCCAACAACTGGAAAATTTCTATTTGCCTCCGGCATCGATAGTAGAAACTCGACATTTATGATGGAGGATCCTGATAAGAGGAAAGAGAATGCCTTAGAGAGTATCAATTCATCGTCCTTTTCTTTTAAGCCAGTTCCAGAGACTGCTCCATCTCTGTTTCCTGGCCCGACCAGCAGAGTAATCATACTCTCTTTCTCTTTCACTGTTTCACATTGATTCACATGCTCTCTGCACAGAATTTCTGTCTGTTTCCAATTTCTGAGATTGCTTGTTAGTCTTGGTTGCAGGTGAACTCTTCCAATATTTCTCAGCAATGCTTTCCAAACATTAAGGTTTCAGTTCATTCACAGAACTCTCTTCTATCTCACTGTATGGAAGCTACACAAATGCAGACTCAGACCGAGAAGGGACTTCATCAATCATCTGATTTCCCTAGATTTTCTGCTGAGAAGGATGTCAGAGATAGTAATGGCACACCAGAGTCAAGGAACTTTCAGACAGTTGGTAGTAATGTGGAGCATTCTCCACCTCTTGATGAGCCGCAAGATGAGGAAATTGATCAAAGAGTGGGTGGAGATCCAAATGTTGTTGGTGCCCCAGCTGAGGATGGTTATAATTGGAGAAAATACGGGCAGAAACAAGTTAAAGGGAGCGAGTATCCTCGGAGTTATTATAAGTGCACGCATCCAAACTGTCCGGTCAAGAAGAAAGTGGAGCGATCTCACGAGGGTCATATTACCGAGATTATATACAAGGGAGCCCACAATCACCCAAAACCGCCGCCGAACCGTAGATCAGCCCTTGGATCCACAAATTCACTTGGTGAACTACAGCTAGACGGTGCAGAGCAAGGTGTAAGTGGTTCTAATGGTGATCTGGGTCGGGCAAACATTCAGAAAGCACCTGATGCTGGAGGTCTTGATTGGAGGAACAACAACCTTGACGTAACATCGTCAGCACACTTGGGCTCTGCATACTGCAATGGATCAGCCTCTTTTCCTGTTCAAAATAACACCCAGTTGGAATCAGGGGGTGCAGTAGATGTGTCGTCGACCTTTTCAAATGATGAAGATGAAGATGATCGTGGGACTCATGGCAGTGTATCACAAGGTTATGACGGTGAAGGAGATGAGTCTGAGTCTAAAAGAAGGTTTCTGTTATCATCGTTAACCTTAATGAATAAGATTTTCAAGATTCTATCATATTGACCTGATTACTTATTTGTTATTATCTCCTTGATAATCTAGGAAGCTCGAGACTTACTCTACAGATATGAGTGGTGCCACTAGAGCCATCAGGGAACCAAGGGTTGTGGTGCAAACTACAAGTGAAGTGGACATACTTGATGATGGATATCGCTGGCGCAAATACGGGCAAAAGGTTGTTAAAGGGAATCCAAATCCAAGGTTTGTCACATTCATAAAATTCATAAGAATCCCCAATTTTGATTTGTAAGGCTGTTTGCTATAAATGATTGATTTCCTATTTGCCAGGAGTTACTACAAGTGCACAAGTGCTGGCTGCAATGTCAGGAAGCACGTTGAGAGGGCGTCGCATGACCTGAAGTCTGTGATTACGACCTACGAAGGGAAGCACAACCACGATGTTCCTGCAGCTCGTAACAGTAGTCATGTTAATTCAGGAGCCTCCAACACTCTTCCAGCTCCAGTAACTGCTTCTCCTGCTCAAAGCCATTTACATAGGCCCGAGCCTGCACAACTTCAGAATGCCATGGCACGTTTTGACAGGCAACCTTCACTCGGCTCATTTGGACCTACCCCAGGATTTAGCTATGGAATGAACCAGCAAGGTCTAGCTACTCTAGCAATGGCTGGATTTCACCCAAACCAAAGCAAGTCGCAACAGCAGGTTCCTGTTCATTCATATATGGGACAGCCGCGACCCATGCATGATGGAGGATTTATGTTTCCAAAGGAAGAACCCAAGGCGGAACCTATGTCAGATCCTGGATTGGATCTCTCTAATGGCTCATCGATTTATCAGCAATTTATGAGCAGGTTGCCGCTTGGACCTCAGATGTAAATTTACAAATTTTGCCTTTTCTAAAGATAAGAAAGTTAAAGATGTTGACTTTGGTATTTAATGGGCATATCCCCTATAATTCAATTCTTTGAAGTTTTTTGGTCTTTGTTTTTCCTTCTAATACATTATTATATATATCAGTAGCCATTTTTGGTGTTTTTGCTTCTGCTTCTTGCTATTGTGACAACCAGTTTCAACGTTGTAACGTGGAAAAGTTAACTGAACTTAGAAAGGTTCCATGGCATTAAATATTGTAATGTTCTGTTCATGCAAGAAACCTTGTAGAAAATATATGTATGCACTATTCTTTTTATGTATTGAAGTTGAAGCAGGGGTATATGAGGTTCAATGTACTAAGAGCCAACCCCTTACGTCAGTTTGTTAAATTTGTATACCAAAGTAAACCAATATAGAATTGCTCGGTTGTCTTGTATCATTCTTTGAAGTAACCTAAATTAAGTATTAATAATAATAGTGTCAAATTCTTTTATTTTGCTTCAATCGTATTCCTTTAAAATCTCTACTAGGGTAGTTTCCCCCTTCAATCTTTTCAACTTGTTATTTTTGAGGTGATGGGAGTGGGAAAAACAGGTTTAATTCTTTTACTATCACTGCTAGTTCATTTGACCAAGCAACTAAAAACTGCTTATTTTAAAGTGTTTCTTGGAAAAAATATTTTTGGGGAGCAACATTTTATGTTTGGCCAACTTATTCGAGAAGTGTTTCTTTTTTACGTTTGCAATATTTGATAAGTAAATTATGTTTGATTAGTCTTTTCAAAAAGTAGTATTTGAATGTCAAATTATGAAGAAAAAAAAACAGTAAAGGTTCACTTTACAATTAGTATTATTAATAAAATAAATTCAAATATTTTTATAAAAAAATTCAATCAAATTTTTATTCTTATTGAATTAAAACATAAAACATATGTAAATATATATAATTAAAGATTTTAATCAACGTAAAATATATTTTTCAAAACAATAATATTGGGTATATGGTATTACTTATTATTACATAATGATTTAAATATATAATTCGGTATAATTAAAAATTTACTCCATAAGTTGCTATACAGGAGAATAAATCTATTTAGTAGAGAGATTATTCTAAAGAGGAGTAGGAGAAGGAGGAGAATAAAAATACGATGAAAATAAAAAAGAGAAGAAGAAAGTGTGGAAAATAAATGAGTGAGGAGACAAAAGTTGAGTAAATAGAGTCACAATAATGTGCACTTGTAGATATATGTTATAACTCAAGTATAATAAGGGCAATCTTGTAACTTCACCATCTAAGTTATTTAGTCAGTTAATCACTGTTAGCAGATTAGTTAGTTAGTTAAGTAGAGTTAGTTAGTTTAAACTAACTTACAATCTATAACTATCAGTATATATGTACAAGTATATGTGTGGTTAAAGTAACAGTGATAATACATCTTCTTCTTCCTACTCTCTCTCTCTCTCTTTCTCTCTCGAGTTCTTCTGCATATCTGCAGAATCATTTCTTCCTTCTTCATTGATAATAAATCAATTCTAGATTCATAGATTAGTTCGTGGTATCAGAGCCATCAATGATTGAGTTCATACTACTTTGGTTCAACTCAAATCGAAGTCAATTTCCTTGATTCTTGGTTGTATCGAAAATCAAGATTCTGAAATCCAAGTTCTGAAAATTCGAGAATTGGAAAATGAGTCTAAATAATGATCAAGAAGGTGGTCCTCATCTAAATCAAACCACTGTAGGATCGACTCAACAAGGCATGAATTACAATCATCCTCTGTTTCTTCATCCTTCGGATATTAGTGGAATACAGATTATCTCATTTCAGTTAACTGGAATTGAGAATTATTCTGTTTGGTATCGGTCTATGCGTGTAGCATTACTGGGAAGGAACAAATTAGGAATGGTGGATGGTTCTAGTAGGAAAGAAAGTTTTCCTGCTACTATGTGGAATCATTGGGAGAGAGTAAATGCTATTGTACTCTCTTGGATTCTGAACCCTGTAAATAACAGTCTTCTTGGAGGTATAATGTATGCCTCTAATTCTCAGACAGTGTGGGATGACTTATATGAACGATTCTATAAAGTAGATGATGCAAGAACCTTTAACCTGCACAAAGAAATTGTCACTCTTGTTCAAGGTAATTCATCAGTGTCAGTGTATTATTCCAAATTGAAGGACATGTGGGAGGAATTTGAAGCTTTAATACCAATTCCTGGTTGTGATTGCCCAAGGTCTAGAGATTTTATGGTTTACTTACATAAATTAAAAGTATATCAATTTCTTATGGGTCTCAATGAATCCTACGCTCAAGCTAGAAGTCAAATTCTTATGAGGAGTCCACTTCCAACAGTGAACCAAGCATATTCAATATTCAAATCCAGCTATCACTACAGAGAATTATGATGTAGCAATGTATACAAAAAATATGGGGAATCAAAGGTATAAAAGGAACTATAATGTTCAATGTGATTTCTGCAAGCTTAAAGGTCATAGCAAAGAGAATCGTTTCAAGATAGTTGGTTATCCTCCAGATTTCAAATTTAAAAAGAAGGGGTCAGGAACCTATAATGGTGGAACAAGAGGTCCAACAACTTATAATGTTCTTGCAGAAACTTCAGATCACCAATCTTGTGTGAATTCAATGACTCAGATGACAAACTGTCAAAATATGAGTCATACTGATAATTCACGATCAATGCCTCAGATATGACCATTCACAAACGATCAATATGAGCAGATATTGCAAATACTAAATAAAACCAACACTGAAAGCAACAACAACTCTACAACAAATGTAGCAGGTATGAGTAATGCTTTGTTAGTTTCGAATTGTCCAAAAGAATGGATTATTGACACTGGTACAACAAACCACATGATGTCTGATATTGAAATGCTAAATCAAAATTCTATAATAAAAAATACTAATCCTAAGAGGGTGTGTCCACCTAATGGTGAAGTTTCAAATGTTACTCACATTGGAACTAGTTCTATATCTGCTAGAAGTACTCCGAGTAATGTTTTCCATTTGCCTCAATTCAAATTTAATCTAATGTCTGTATCCAAGATGACTAAAGAATTGGCTTGTGCATCAACCTTCTATCCTCATTTCTGCATTTTTCAGGATCTCTTCAATGGGAGGGTGAAGGAGATTGGTAAAGAAAGAGATGGACTATACATTCTACTGAGTCAACTTGCTAAGAAAGACATGAATTTCAGTCTGCTTGTCAAGAAAGTGCTTAGTACAAGAGATATAAATCTATGGCATAGAAGATTTGGTCATGTGTCTATATCTGTTCTTAGGAAAATGATTCAGAACAAACCTGAGTCTATAGCAGAAGTAGTAAATAAATGTAGTATGTGCCCGTGTGCAAAACAAGTCAGATTACCTTTTCCAACAAGTTGTATTAAAAGTACTGAGACGTTTGAATTGATTCACATGGATATCTGGGGACCCTATAAGATTCCTACATTTGATGGAATTAAGTTTTTCTTGACTATAGTTGATGATTTATCTAGAATGACATGACTCTACTTATTAAAATTGAAAACTGATGTGTGTGTTATCATTCAGTATTTCTTGAAGTTTGTTCAAACTCAATTCAACAAAACAGTTAAGACAATAAGAATAGAAAATGGCACAGAATTTGTTAACACTATTTGTAGTAATTTGTTTCAAAATTTAGGCTTAATTCATCACAGAACTTGTACCTATACTCCTCAGCAGAACGGGGTAGCTGAGAGGAAACATAGACACATATTAGAAATAACTAGAGCTATCAGATTTCAAGCTAATATTCCTATTAAGTTCTGGGGTCATTGTGTTCTTGCTGTAGTATACATAATTAACAGACTGCCTTTATCAGTTATAAAGGTTTCACCCTTTGAAAGATTATACAAAAGAAAACCCTCACTGATTCATTTGAAAGTTATAGGGTGTCTCTACTATGCTAAGAGTATACAAGAAACAGACAAGCTTAAACCAAGGGCTACGCCTGCAATCTTAATGAGATACTCTGAGGTACAAAAAGGTTATATTTTATATGATTTAACTACTCACTCTTTTTTTGTGAAAAAAGATGTCATTTTCAGGGAAGATGTGTTTCCTTTCAAAAACATAAATGTATCTTCAACTCCTATATTTCTGTCTCAAACTAATTTACAAGATAGACAATTTGAAGAATGCAATCAGTAGTATGTTGACACTATTCAACCTTCAACCACTCAAGTCCTTGAAGCTGAACGCACAAATGCAAATGTAGATGAAACTGGTCACACAGATGCAAATATAGAAGAAGCTCAAAATTACATCATACAAGCTAGTTCAGAAAATTTGAATACAATTCCAACTAAAACTACAATCTAATAACAAAATCTCTCATTAACTGGACATCCTAATGTTCAAGTGCAACAGGCTCAGCACAATAACATTACTAGAAGGTCTGGCAGGGAAAAACATCCTCCAATTTGGATGAAGGACTTTGTTTCCTTAAATGTACATCATGATGTCAACTATCCAATATCAGACTATATGTCATATGAAAACATCTCAACAAAGTATCAAGCTTTCATTTCTACATTCTCCACAACAACTGAACCTAACAATTATGCAGAAGCAATCAGAGATCCTAGATAGGTTGATGCAATGAAATCAGAAATTGAAGCTCTGCAAAACAATAACACCTGGGAAGTTGTTTCCTTACCTGATGGAAAAATTCTATAGGGTACAAATGGATATACAAAATCAAGTACAAGGCTACAGGGGAGATAGAAAGGTTCAAAGCTAGACTTGTAGCTAAAGGCTAAAGTCAAAGAGAAGGTATAGATTATCAAGAAACCTTCTCTCCAGTTGTTAAAATGGTAACAGTCAGAACTGTGTTAGCAATTTCAGCTTCTAGAAAATGGCATGTACATCAAATGGATGTCTATAATGCATTTCTGCAAGTTGATCTTCATGATGAAATTTATATGGAACTACTGATCACGCTCAACTATGTCTAATAAAAGACTAAGCGGGCATTGCAAATATAANGTTATGGTTTCCCCCGTCGGTGAACTTCCTTCTCGGATACTCTTATAGTTTGATTAGTTGTCTCTATCAATCATGAATACTCTACTTACCATAAATCTCTCTCAAGTAATTATGATAATTTACTAGACGCACTCTCTCAAGTTACGCTAGCTAGATTGCATTACAGTTCACTTTAGATTGCACCCGAAGTATCGTTATTTCTAATCCGACTTCTAAACCCTCGGTTATGACTTTCATCTATACTCTGGGAGTGGTGTTGTTCAGACAACTACCTAAATATTCACTCTCTCTCAAGTAGATACATAATAAATAGGAACAGCTAATTGAGGGCCCTTCGATCAACTACAACAAGAACGTAGTTGAACAAATAGAGATTAATCAACCAATCAAAACTATATTAATATCACAATAAGTTTATACCCCAACGGGTTCCACCAAAACCCTCGATTAAAGAAATTAGCTAAACATGTTAATAAGACTCAAACCCAAAATAACTTGCATAATTAAACTACAAAGTAATGAATAAAATATGTAAAAATCAA